>CAAKHD010035525.1:102640-126977 GCA_901007705.1 Fistularia tabacaria | reverse complement strand
GCGTGTAGGTACAAAAAAACAAGCAGGAAGGAGAGAGAAGAAAGGGACAAGAAGTAAGCGATGATGCGGGGGAGGAGGGGGGGCTTTTATTGCAGCGGAGCTCAGACGTGACACTCCCAGCGGTTGTGGTCAATACACGGGAGAAGCGGGCGGCGGGGGAGGGGGTAAAGTGCCAGAAAACGGGGGTATCTCTTTGCCAGATGTGGTCATTTAGGCTCCCCGGAGCCACTGGAAGCTGAGAAAGTAGGGCCTGGATGGGGTTGAAGAAAATAATCCAAGCGCCGTTGGGACCAGAACGACTCGCTCACTTTTCTTATGGCGAAGAGTGAGGATGAGCTGCGTGACGGGGGAAATTCCCCAGAAACGCCAGAGGTTTACACCGCAGCAGATCTGTCCTGAGCTCCCACCTGGTCACCCGTTGAGCCATGCGAACTTTTAACGTGAATGGCAGTCACGCAAGGAGACTCAATGTCTATCTTAAGTTTTTTTTTTGTGCCGTGTGCCAGCCAAGAATGACGTGGCGCCCCCTCAGATTGAACTTCCATAAATCACGCAACCGTTAGTGATTTCAACCGTTGAGAGAAAATCATGCATAAAAACCAATTTTAAACCCACACTGAGTGTAAAAGTCACTACTGTCAAAAATTTCACCCTTAGGGTTTTTCACCCTCCACTCGTAGACGCACCTTGTTGGTTCTCATGGCAAGCTGCCAGCAGAGCTGGGATCTGGTGTTTTTGCAATTGTGCTGAAAGCCGGAGTCAAGACGAAGCCTGACAAACCCTGAGGGAGGCACGGAGGATTCCAGAGTGACTTAGATATTCAGCCCCCCAAACAGAAAAAAACAAAATAAATACACACTTAGGTAGGACTGACGGTATGTCAGCATGACGGTCAGCTGAGAGCTGGTTTTATTGACAGATGGTGGATAGTTGAAGTAAATAAGAAATATTTTCAACCACTGAATAAATACAATGGCAAGAATACATTTTTAGCCCTAAGGGAATAAAAGATAAATCACAGCAGTGATTTTTCTCTGATTTATATTAAATTTCTGACCTTCACTCTAATAAATTCATTGTTTCCTTTCAAATCTTGCCTTTTTATTCAAATATTGTAACTTTATTCCTGTCATGTTATGATGTGATGAATTCTCTTGCTATTTTCTGTTCTTTTACAATTACCACTTTATCCTGGAAACCCTCAACAGAGAGCAAAAACTCCAAGACACAATTAGATAATATCTAATTTGTTTTTAAATGTCTCAAACAGGGAGATTTTCGGACAAAATACCCCAAATACCCAAGTTTGGTAAAAGTAAAGCAGTTGTTTACCATTTATTTATCCATTGTATTTTTAGTCAGAGGCCAGACTGAGGTGGCTTGGACATGTTCAGAGGAGAGATAGTGGATCCAGTAATTGAAGGATGCTCATGTTGGAACTTCCAGACATGAGATCTAGAAAAAGACCCAAGAGGTGATTTATGGATGGAGTGAAAGAGGACTTCTTAGTTGGTGTGAGAGAAGAGGATGCAGAGGAGAGGGTTGGATGAAGACATTTGATTGGGTGTGGTGACCCCCGATGGGGGTTTTTATAGGTTTATACAGGTTTTTTGGGGGGTCGTTTTGTTTTGTTCTTCATTTGACAGCGGAATGAAATTTGTTGTTTTTTCTGTCAAATCCAAATCCGATTCAGTGAGTCTTACAGAGGTCAGGCTGTGACATGAAAAGGCTGAAATTCTACAGATTCCTGTCTTATTTGATTAGATCAGCTCGGCCAGATTCTTACCAATGTGAACGCACAGCGCACCCAATGTGTACTAATCTGTTTACACCCCCCTGCCCTCCTGGTCATGTGGCACAGTTACTTGTCAACGGTGTGTTGCACCATGGTTCGGCGAACACTCATCATCATGGGAGTTGCACTGGGGAATATGTGCGTGTGTGTGTGTAATGAGAGTATTTGTGAGTAAATGTGTGTGTCATTGCTATTCTCGCCCGATGACCTCTTTTTCACTTAATCTGTGTAAACTCTACTCCTCAGGTGTCTGTTTTTCAACATCCCTTAACTTCCCCCCCCCACACACACACACACACACCGGTTGACCCGCTCACGTATTCCACATTCCCTTGTGGCACACACGGCATGCCGGACACGTCTTCCACCATGATTGGGCTCATCCCGTGGTCATTTGCTGCAGCCAACGTTGGATGCCACTCACAGAAAATAATTCCTGTTTTTGTGATCTAAATGCTTTTGTGCCAATTTTCTCACCTGTGTAAACTGAAACAATTGCTGGTTTTACTCTTAATTTTCTGCACGGATCAGCATGAGGAGTGTTTTTTTTGGACACATTGTTCGACTGCATAAAGATGTCAATTTTTCTGCAGCAGCTCTGTCAATTGGGCGTATCATATGATGTCTGTCCAAAGGCGGCCTTTGTCCAGGGGTCATGTAATAGTAGACGTTTCATAAAATCTGCTGAGACAGAAAACACTAGATGCAAGTCAATAAGAAGCAAATTCTGGCTCTGCAAAACCTCCGTCATGCAAATGCTCGACATCCCCGATAGAACCTGACTAATGTTGAAGCTACAGAGACGATGCTGACACATGTATTTGAAGTTAGATGGTTAATGACCACGTCAACCAGGCTTATGTCAGAAAATTGTACTTTACTCCATGAAGTCTATTTAATAATATTTTCCCAATTCCATCATAAACAGTGGATCAGATTACAATCTGACTTGTCTAGCTTTGTATGGAAGTAAGAATTTACTTAGTCTGTAGTTTTACTCGCGGGCACATTTTTTGCTGTCCCATTTCAGTTTTAGACATTCTCGTGTCCATCACCTGACACCACAGAAAGCACCGAACCCTCAGAACATGTTCCCCATCCTTCTCGCTGCTCGAACAGCATATTTCAGGACCTGGATTTCCAGCCAACTGTAAGGTCACGTAGTCATGCAATACACACATGTAAAGAATGCATGAATAACACGCTCTCGATGTTTTTGTGTGTGTCTCTGTGTGGAGGGGGGGGTACACGGTCAGGTGTGCTGCATTAACCGCTTTAATCCTGCGATCTGCAGGGCTGAGATATGCATGGTAGTGTTGCTGTATCCGTCCTGGTCAGGCTGCAAGGGCGTTGGGGACCACCCACCTGCCCCGAGCCCAGGGGTTGATGGGGTATCCTTCCCCTCTTGCAACCCCCCCCCCCGACACCTGCTATCGGCCCTAAAATTCTTGAAGTCGGCATCAGGTTCAGCGATGGTACTCGAAAGTCTACACCTTGTACCCACTGGAATAAAAACGTGTGTGCGCGTGCCTGTGCCTGTGCGTGCGTGTGCGTGTGTGTGTGTGTGTGTGTGTGTGTGTGTGTGTGTGTGTGTGTGTGTGTGTGTGTGTGTGTGTGTGTGTGGTTGTTCGCTTTCTTCCGGTCCCTTGCCCACCCATTTGCAGCTGTGTTACAGCTGCCCTCTAGTGGCTACCAGCAGGTAGTGACACCCTGAGATTTGCCAAATGGGCCGGCAGGTTAGTGTGTAGGATTTACTGGAGATAACAGTTAAAATTAACCTGGTCAAAACAGCTCTGACCCTTTTTTATACCCCACTTGTGTCACTGTGAGACTCAACGGTTTAGATTGCCATCCCTGTTGTGTGTAAATATTTTATGCAACATCAATTATAATTGTTTAATAATGCACCATGGGAAATTACAGATTAGGCTAAATATCCTGGGAAAAACGCTAATTTCCAGAGATCTCTGTATGAGAGGGCTGAGCTGGGATGGATCCCAATAACTTCCAAATGGTAGATGCTGGATGGAACAAGGGTAGAGTATGAGTAGTCAGTAGAATGACCCGGGGAGGAATGTGTTGGTGCGTGAGTAACGTATCTTGTTCAAAATCCCACAAAATGGCAGGGCTACCTTTTAAATCAAGGGCTGAACTGGACAAGGTTTCACAGCTGGGGAGCATTAATCTGATAGTGTCAAAGGTTGTGTGTTGTTTGGTCTCCTGTGTCCTTTGAGCCGTCTAGTGATGCGCCACGAGAGTTGTCTTCTAGACGGTCAGGAGGCCGTGACCCCAGCTTGACACCAGTGTTTTGTACCTCTTTTGAAAATCTGTGAAGTGAAAACAGGTCACGTGGGCGGTTGCTAATTTTCACAACTGCCCCCCCCAGCACACACACACACACACATGTTGAGCCAGGGTCTCACCAGCAGGGGGCCTCAGACTTAGCACAGGCTTTGTGCTGCCAGTATCACCATCAGTGTCGGGCCCGGGCTGCCCTTTGCTGACCCCTCCTCACCTTTCGATGATCTGTGACTGCCTGTGTTGAGCTCTCCCCTCCCATCTGCCCAGTGCATTGCATGTCAGAACATCAGCCTGCAGACTCTTCCACCCTCTTGCCGCTCCGTTTCTGAGTGCAGAGGCACAGCAGAGGGGAGAAAACCCGTGTTTCGTCTTTCCGCACGGAAGGAAAAAAAATAGAAAAAAGAAGGGAGGGAGGCCTGGTGCTGCCACGTGCTAATCTGTTGGCCCGTGGTCATGTTATGAGTACGAAAGAGATTAAAACATATCACTGAACTAATCTGTCTGTTCCACCAACAGCAGTGCTATACACTGTCTTGCCCTCCTTTTCCTTTCCACTGATGTGTGTTATCAGAGAGGAGTTGGAGATGCCGGGTGCTGGAACAACAGCACGCGCCGGTCTTTGATTTCCTGACTTCCAAGAATTTAAGGGGATAAAATTCTCTTACAAGTACAAATTATGTACGGTCCCCTTGGCAGCAAGCGTGTGTTTACCCTGCACTCAGGTAAAGTCAGATAAAGGAGGTATGGCCTGGTGATGTGCACGAGGCTCACTGCATGCGGGCGATGGATGGCGGCCTGTCCAGGCACGCCAGAGAGTACAGTACGGGGTCGCAAGTGGGGAGGGCCGCTATTGTCACAGCCCTTCATGTGTGACTACGTCCTGGGTGTAAACTGTAACTCAATGCCTTTTCGTTCCTTCCTTTTTTGTCTGCCTGCTGCTTCACTCTCGTCCTCCTCTCCCCCTGAATACCCCTGCAGTTCATAAAAAAGAAAAAAAATGGTAAAGAATGGGAGCCTTTCGTTTTCAATGGAAGCACCTGCGCACATCTTACAGCAATAGTGAAATAGAGATATGGAATCCACATGCGGTGTCGCTGAGGCTCAGCAACGTCCGTATTAGGTCCTGATCATCTGACCCTCCCCTCTCACTGGTCGGACCTCTGCTCATTTCTCCACAACCCGGTCCACTGGTCTGGACCAGAGGAAGAAAAAAAAAGGGCTACCTTTCTACTCATATATGCACATGCGCACACACACAGACACACACACACACACTCACATAACTTTCATGACTTTTTGACAAGCACTAATTATACAGACTATGGTGTATTTATACTCAGCTGTGACTCAGCGGACATGTGGCCAGAGCTGTTGTGTGTTTGCGTGTATTCTCATATAACGTGTGTGTGTGTGTGTGTGTTTGTGAGTGTGTGAATAAAGCTTTGCTGAGGTTTTCTTTTTTCCTCCTATCAACAGTGACTTGAAAATAATACCACAAGACACTTCCCTTATGGCAACGATTCAGATAAACAAATGTCTTGTAAACACAATCTCTGAAAAGTAGCCATGGTCACATTTCATCACAGTGTAGAAAACCAAATGAAATTCCAGTGGGAAGTAAAAATGATAACTGCTGTTACAGTTAGTTGCCGGACTGAAAAAACGCTTCTGTTTGTGCAAACTACGACAAGATTGAAGTCTTTTGGAAGGAAAAGATGCATAACAATGTTTACAGTAAAGGAAGATGTACTGTTGTTACATATTATGTCCCTGTATGACATTCCTGTCCTCTGTTTTGAGCAAACTGGAGCAGGAAGTTGAAGCAGTATGGGATGAACAAAATAAAGCAATGGGTTTATTTTACAATATTTTATTTTTTTTATCTTTCAAGTTCTCCTGTCAGTGTAGTTCACCTCAAAAAACAAATACATGCAAATTAATTCTGATTACTCAGAAAGATTCATCCTAGATGATGAATGCATGAACCATGTGGCTACAATTCGGTGTCGGTATTTGTTGTGCGTTAATGCTTTCGATATGGTGACTGGATGCCTATGGGGACGTTGGAAGATTTGTCAGCCCTCTTGATCACTGTTACCTGTCCGGATCATCCAGCCGGGGCGCAACCAACTACCCAGATGTTTGTCAAGCTGATACTTGTCCTGCCGTTGTGGCAGGTGGAACCTGTCCTGCCTCACTGCTTTAACAACCACAGCTCTTTAGCAGGGACTAGAGATTTTTAGGAGACGGCATGGTCACCTGTCTGCCGCCATCACAGATTACCTGGGCACCTGGCTATTTGGTGAGAAATATAGAGGGGGGGGGATTTGGTGGGGTGACGTTTAGGTGTCATTGCTGCTTGAGTGGGCCAGGTCAATCTGTGTCTGTGTGTCAAGGCACAGCCTGTTGGCTGCTTCTCTCACTCGCTCTATCGCTCCATCATTTTTTCCATTTTATCCGCTCATTATCACCCCCTACCCTCTCCTTTGGATTTTCTTCTTTTAAGCCAAAAAGGGAAAAAAAAGAGGAAGTAAAACACTAATCACAGCAGCAAGGAAAATGTTTTCTCTTTTCTCTTCCCTGCTGGAAATCTGCCCTGTGTGTGTGTGTCTCCCCACTGGGTTAGGGATGGAGGCAGGGGAGTTTTTCTGTGGAGTTTTAACGGCAGGGGAATCACAGCTTTGTCCCCGTTTTTTGGTTGTTTTTTTTGCGGGTCGCCAACACATGCAGTGCACATGCAGCCGTCAGTCTCCGTCTCCTCCATGCCACTCCACAGGCCGATGAGAGGCTGAGGGAGACGTCTCCTTCTGGACTGTTAAAGGGCCGGGGCTGGGTTCTTCGCCGCACCCCCCATCCCGAGTTCGGAGTTTCGGGATTGGATTGAACTGCAGAGGTTCTGGTGTACTAATGACATTTTTTGGTTGTTGTTGTTTTCTTGGACAACTGATTTGCTCGGAGGGACACTGAGTGGTTGTTTGAATACTGATTAGGTTACAAAAACCAAGGACGCGCGTGACAGAGAGAGAGAGAGAAAGAGAGAGAGAGAGAGAGAGAGAGAGAGAGAGAGAGAGAGAGAGAGAGAGAGAGAGAGAGAGAGAGAGAAGGAGGCAGACTGAGGGATGACATGGCTATGGCTTGCTGAGATAAGTTCGGTGGAGGGTGTGAGATGGAGTGATTTGTTTGGCTTCAGAGACGCAGAGTGAAGAGGAGACAGAAAGGGGGAGGGAGTGTGTGTGTGGGGGGCAGTGGGAGGGAGGAGAGATCCAGCCCTCTGGGACAGCAGTGTGCGCTTTGGGGGTGGATTGAGAGGCTTTGCGTGCAGAGCACCGCTGGACACCGACAGGATTGACGCTGTCAGTTTTTCTCTGTGTGTCTGTAGTGAAACCGGACCTACCTCTGATTGCGCCACACACACACACACACACACACACACACACACACACACACACACACACTCTGACACACTCCTCCATCTGTTGCCGAGGACGGACCGACCCCTCTGACTTGATGCGTATGAACATTGGAGAGCTGATTCTCTCCCCTGGAGTGTGGGAGCAACCGGCCGCGATGTGTGACTTGTGGGATTAAACTTGCGGAAGGCTCGGCAGTGACGCTGATGGAGAGGAGACAGTCTGACTCCAGTGAATGACAGGAGGAGGCCCCGCGAGGCTCTGCTTCAAGCCGCCTGTCTGTCCCTCAGCTCCCCTTCGCACTGCTGCCCCTGGACGTTGTCTGTGAGCTCCTGTCAGTCCCTGAGTGTGTGTGTGTGTGTGTGTGTGTGTGTCTGTTTGTGTGTGTGTGTGTGTGTGTGTGTGTGTGTGTGTGTGTGTGTTAGCGTGCGTGCGTGAGTGCACGGCCCATGAGGCCAGCCAGCGATGTGGATCTGAAAAAGTGCCGTGCCCCAATGCCCGCTGCTATGCTCCCGTGCCCTGCGCTAGCCGGGTCTGACTGGAGCTTCCAGAGCCCGGTTGGGGTTGACTGCAGCTCCCCAGAGCCACGCTGCATCTGGGTCGCCGTGCTTCGTGGCAGCACCAGGCCACCGCCTTCCCCGACGGCTATCCCGCTAGCCGCAATGCCCAGCGAGCGCAGCCAGGAGTCACATCAGTCCAGGGTAAGGAGGGTCACCTGGCCAAATGTGCTTGAAATGGTCCTTTATTGACCCAACATGGAGCGCTTCACCTTTGGTTCATGGTAGAGGTTCAGGGTTTATTACTGTGTTACTGGCAGAGAAGGTTACAATAAGTTATAATCAGTCTTGTTAAGAAAACAAAGCTTTTTTTCAATACATGAAAATTAATTACTTGCTGCATTTATGTACTTTTTGTTCAATGAATTAATGTTGTTTTTTACCGTTTTAACTGATTTTTTGAGTTATCATTTTTTTTATTGTTTATTTTCACTTAACAGTTAACATGCATAGCATTAATGCTATCTGACAATATAACATTTTTTAATTTTCTTGCTTGATAAGCTAAAAACTGAAGATTTGTCTAAATTTCTGGACTGTTCATAAATAATTGATTGATAATTGGGATCAATCAGTTCACAATCAGGAGCAGCGAGCTCTGTCATCACACACTGGGACCACGCAACAAATGTTTTGGCACCCGTATACAGGCCTCACGGTTTTCCAAAACCAAGATCAAACAATGATACCAGCGGAATTCTTTCCTCAACCTTTTCAGTGTTTTTTTTTTTTTTTTGTTACGTGCACGGATGTCGTCAACACGTCTGCGCAAGTGTGTTTGAAGCATGCTACCGCTTTTCCTCGTTTCAAGCTACCTGCCACCTGCAGCCTTTCCATGGAAAGTTCCTGTGAATTACTATCCGCTGCCATGGTATATTATTAATTCCAAAAGTAGGGAGTTGTGCTTTGAGGAAAGTCTCCGTCTGAAGGCAGTTTACAAAAGCAGGTCATACTGTTTTGAAGTTGTAACGCTTGTGGCGTCTCCTGTCATTCTTATTGTCTGCCCGGGCAGCTCTTCTTTGTTGTGATGTGAATCTTTTGGCAAAACTGAGAGGCAAAAAAAATGAGAAAAAAAGAGCAACTTGTTGTTTTCTAATGTGCAACACGTGGTCAAAAAGCAGCTTTAAGTTACATTTCAGACTCCAAATTGTGTTCCTGCCTACAGGTTTAAGCTGTAATTACTGCATCACTGAAATGCTCTGCGTGCGAGGCGTGGCGGGCTTTTTTCACTCCATTGAGCAAATAAATACCCCGTGCTCTGACAATAGTAGATTTTGACAAACAGTTTGACAAATCATGGGGAAAATTTCTGACAGATAACTGTTTCATTATGTTGAATCTTTCATTCATCATTTTTCCTGGATGTAAAAGGTTGTCCCGGCGTTGGATCAAAAAGCAAGTCAGGATCGGATGTTGAAAATCCGAAGTTTGGCTCAAAATGAACCACAAAAAAAGAAAAAGGCTGAACGTTGTCATTTTGATGAATGGAGGATTTATTGCAAGGTGTTTTGGGGTCAGGGAGGGGTGAGGCCCGTGGCCCCCATTCCCTCCACTCACTCCCTGCTCAGCCCCTAATGCCCTTTTGATTCTCTGCGCCCCCCAACCCCGCCCCATGATCTCATATCAATGTGGCCACTTGTGCAAAAACGATCACCTCTTACTCTCCACTACTTCTTGTTCGTTTCCCTCCACCTCCCTGCTACTTTTGAGTCACAGCTAAATGTGAGTTGGGAGGGTGGGATGGGCAGGAGGGGGTTGGAGAGACTTTATGTGCAAAGCTGGAGCAAACGTTGTTTTAGACAGGGGGCGTGTTGTGTTGTTGATGCAGTGTTTGCAGGAGGTTGACCAAACTCATGGGTGCTAATGAAGTGTGTAGTTCTTGACACACACACACCCTCCCCTTAACAGTGACTTTGTGCCTGGTGACATCGATGTGACTTCCTGGTTCCGTGCACAATTGGCTTCGTGCCATTGGTATGTTTTTCCAGTGTATCCTTTTATAACCTGTCTCCAAAAGCCAATCAGATCCACTATATCAAACCACTACGATCAAAATAAAAAAGAATAAAAATAACTTAAGTCCAGCATCTGAACCATTTAATCTCGGGTAAAACCCCGGATCCCTGCCGTCACCCCCCCGCTGGCATCATCATCGTCATTTCAGCGTCAAATGATGCTTGTTTTCATTCAAACAAAAGGAAGAACTGCGTGTTTTGCCGTGGAACAGCTGAAGTAGAAAACCCTGTTCAGCAGATGTTGCATCACCACCCATTTGTCGAGTCAAACCGTCAATGGAGTTGGACCGGTCTTTGCACGCACGCACACACAGACACCCCTAAGGCACGCACACTGACACGGAGTAGCATGCAAACTCTCATGAATGAGAAGTAAATTCTCTTCTCATGTAAATCACAGAGGGACCCGCAGCATTGGCAGTTCTTTTGCACTTCAGTTTGAAACCCGCTTCTTTTCCGCGCAGGCAGATTGTGTCATAGAATCCGGAGAGATATTTAGAACGCGGCCATGCACCCTCAGGATGGAACCCGCCGTCTATGTCAACTCCTGGAGGTGGCAGAGCTCGCTTTCGGCATGCCCGGTGAGTCAAGGAGCCATCAGGCGGTCCTGCATTTCCAGCTTCCCTCTGCTGTTCTCCGCTGGCGGCCCGATTCGGGGTGGCGGGATTTAAAGGCTCGTCAGCATTTGTAACGTCCGCAAAGCTCTACTTTTCAAACAGGTTGCAGCTCTCAGCTGTTTAGAAGAGCATTATTGTTCTGCCCCGCTGGGCTCCCGACGACCACCGCATTCCCGCTCCGCCTCTGGGCCGAGTAAGGAGAGGAGACTGTGCTCCTCCTCAAGGGGGCACCGTTATTGAAAGTGAGATCAAATTCTCCCCTCAGAAGATGTTTTATTGGATTAAATGGGACATAATCAACATGAACCCACAATCTTCTTATATATATCTTTGAGCCGATTATGCTCTGTAACACTGCGATATCTAAGGTGACGGCATTTATAGATTCTTTTTTAACAAGAGAGACAAGTTGTCATGGCGTGAAGTTCTGCTACTGCTTTTGGTCCACTGTTCAGTCTTAATAGAGCGCTTTCTAATTAAAAGCAGGAAATCAGGCTGCTGTTGTTGTGTTGTGGTGTGTGTTTGTGTGCGTGTGCGTGTGCGTGTGCGTGCACACGGCCCTCCACACGCTGAACACCCAGTGCAGGCAGGAAGCTGCTGCACTGCTTTAATAGCTGCTCAAGAGAAATTGTTTCCAGTGTGGGTTCCTTTTTTTTTTGGTGTGTTTTCTAATGACATCAGGCCCAGGTCATGGAGTGTGTCTGGGCTGCATGTCGTCTGCAAGGCACTTCAGGATTTATTTACTCTCAGAACTAAGCAAGGCCATGTCCAAATTTCAGGCAAAAATTAAGAGTGTGAAAAGGAAAAGTTCCCTGTGGGAATGTTGGAAATACCGAATAACCCCCTTTCTCATCAAAGCAGCAGCGAGGTCCCCCCCCCCCGAGGTTTGAGCTCCAAAGACTCTGTAGGAAGTTGAGTTTAGCCAGAAAAACCACATGAAAATTTTCCAAGCGCCTTGTTGGTTCAACCCAAGGCCCAAATCCATGAGCAGATCAGATCATGTCAGTGGGTTTGGACTTTTTTCAAGCTTCTTGGTGTATTTTTAAAAACACACAACAAAAACAAACAGGGCGGCTCAGGGCTCACCTGGCTTTAGGTGAGGGAAGGTCGCAGTGGACTGGTCCAGGACGGCCCAGTTGCAAAACTGCAGGCTCGGAGAACTAAGTCGGATCCTGTGTGTTTTGGGTAATCACAGGGTTAGGTATTCCCGGCGCTGGGAGGGACCATGTGGTCGAAACCAGCGTGCTGGAGCCCATCCGCCTCCTCCTCTCCACCCCCACCTCCTCCTTCTCTCATTCACCCTCTGCGTCTTCAGGCAGTCACGGTGTGTGTTTCAACTTGTCTACGCCAAACCACTCCTGTTGAGGAATTCACCCCCCCCCCCCGCGTACTCCCTCATTCCTTTATTCCTCCATCTTTCTCTGTATCGGTTTCATTTGACACCAACGTTGCTCCTCCTCTTCCTCGCGTGTCTTTTTTTTTTATTACACAGCCAACCCCTTTCAGAATCACTGTAGTTTGGCTGACTTTATATTGACGATACTTGAGGTGGTGATCGCCAGTGGTTGGGCCTCCACCCAGCTACACACACACAGACACACACACTGAGATGTGCATCACTGTTTTGAGCGGAGGTGTGAGAATTGTGGTGGCTTTAAGTGCACGTCCAGCTGAACAGTATGTGTCAGGTGAAACAAAGGAAAAATGTCTCAAAGTCCAAATTATGGTGAATTTAATGCGTTCCATATCGAAGGCTTCGAGTTTTGCGTGGATTTATCAAACAGACCAAAATCCACGACTCCCAATCCGGAGTTTCCTCTGAAAAGTTAAAACCAGCTGTGTCCACGCAGAAGAGGACACCTGAGGAGAAGAGTCCTGCTGCAAGTGATCTGAACAGAGTACATATGCAGGCTTTTTATTTTTGGGGCTGGTTTTCCTGGATTGAATATAAAAGTAGAGCAGGAAGGGAACGCGCGGTTAAACTCTGCACGGCGCACTTTTTGTGACATGCATCCATGTGGTGAGGGAGGAAGAGGAGGTGGAGGGGGGAGGAAGGGCCAGGCGGGCGAAGGAGACCGAGGAATGGAGGGATGGAAAGGAAGCAGCTATGATGGCAAACAGCAGCGGTTCTTTTTAGGGAGCATCTGGTTTATCATGCCCTGCTATGCCACCCGGCTTCCTGTTTCCAGCATGCTACTTCCTGTTGCCAGGTCAAGTGTGTCTGTGATTTTGGACGCAGACAAGCATGTGTGTCTGCTGTGTGTCATTGAGTGTCCATGTGTGGAAAAGGAAATGGATCTTGGAATGTGATTTTTTTTTTGTGTGGGGGGGTGGGTGCTAGAAGTCTAGACAGCCACCTCCTGTTAGCTGACATAAAACACACGTGGACATTCGTCATAACATGCTGCACCTCTACAGGTCTACAAATGGACTCGCACCTTACTGACGGAGTTGTGATTTTATTTTTAACCCCTTAAAAAAATTCACCAGCCAGATTCATTGATCAATTAAGAAGTGACATGCTTTTCTTTTCTAGATTCTCCTATAAAAGTTAGCCAAAACCAGAATATTACTGTCCAATACAGATACTGCAAATATATGGTGGTGCTGACCTCATCGCACCACATGCGGTACATCCAGCTTATTTTGAAAAGAAAACTTTTAGCATCATGACGGCAGAGTGGTGTCAGTGGTTAGTGCTTCCGCCTCACAGCAAGAAGGTCCCTGGTTCGATTCCAACCTTTCTGTGTGGAGTTTGCATGCTCTCCCTGTGTCTACGTGGTTTTCCTCCGGGTTTTCCGGTTTCCTCCCACAGTCCAAAGAATGCAGCTGGTTGATTGAGATCCTAGATTGGCCAGTTGTATGAAAGAGGGTGAATAATTGTTTGTGTCTACATGTGGCCCTGCGATCAACCAGCAACCCTGTCTCTTGCCCAATGACAGCTTGGATAGGCTTCAGCACCCCAGCGACCCTGAGTGCAGGTTAAGCACTGTACATAATGGATGGATGGATGGATGGACGGAAGGCCTTTTCGTAGCAGTTTTCACTGGGGTTTCGCAATTCACACATTTCTTGGTTAAGTTTGAAATGAAAGATTGTAGATTCTGTCCATTATAATGCGTATCAATGCATTGATTTTTGGTGTTCAATGTATTGATCCTGGTTGCGGCCCAACTGACCTACTCAGGTCTGACAGTGAACACACAGCGCCTGATAACCAAACCACGGGCGGCAGGAAAATTTACCCCCGCCTCCTTGTCTTCATTCTCCTCGGCCATGACTGTTTGGTCAGGTGATGGTGTTTGACTGACAGATGTGGGTCGCCAGGGCAGCATGGGGGTGATAGTTCTCACGCGTGATTGTCAGCTGGGCCAGCCGGGCTTATTTACCCGGCCTGCGGGAATGAGATATTTAGAGTGCAGCTGGGAATCTGCCTCTGCCCTTCGCTCCCAGAGAAGTGCCCCCCCTCCATGTGGACTTTCTCTCCTTGATAAGACCAGGGTCAGTGGAGTCTGGTGTTCCTCAGCGCAGCTGCGGTCCTGTCTCCCTGATAGTAGACTTCCCCCTTCTCCCACCTGTTGATGGAGCGAGAAGGTATCACCTAATCGGAATCCAGCAGATTCCCTGTCCTTTCAGTCAAGAACTTTGAGTTCTTAACATTCACCCGATAATCATCTCTTGATACCTATCTGAATTCCAGTCAGTGCCTGCAGATCATGTATATGTAATAATACAAAGAAAAATGGGCCATGTTGCGTAATGAGTACTTGGAATTTTTTTATATTGAGTGCGTTTTGCTGGCAGTCAGTGTTAATTACGTAAAGAGTATTAGCTGATGTTTGATACACTCAGGCTCAGAAGTCCTGAGTGAAGGTCAATAACACTTAATAAAGATGAATTTGAAGCTACTTATCATTTAATAAGTGTGTCGTGCATGTGTGATGAATTCTGATCTCTGCGGCTTCTACTCCTCAACGCAGTCAAAACTTAATAATGACTGAAATTGAGTTTTGCTGACTCTGTGTCTGTTTCCACAGGCTAAGGGGCGGAGGGATGGTCTCTCCTCAGCTGGTGACAACCCTCGGCCGCAGATGGCGTCCAGGCCGGGAAGGGAGGGGGTCGGCGTGGGCTGGAAGGGTCCCCGGACGCTGGTTCTCCATAAGAACTCCCAGGGTTTCGGCTTCACGCTGCGCCACTTCATTGTTTACCCTCCGGAGTCTGCCTTGCACACCAACCTCAAGGTGAGACTTGGGCCCCTACAGGCGCCTTCAAACCCCCGGGAGTATCTTAAATCAGTGTTTCTGTATTAAACAGCATGAAAGGGGAAACCGGGCCGAAGCCGCTAGGAGCCGGGATGTAAATGCTTACGTAGCTGCAGCCAAGGGCTGGCGGGGTTGAGCGGGCAAAAAAAAAAAAAAGGACAGACGAGAGGAGAACAGAAGTCTGGCTGATTGGAAACAAAGGACTGGCCCAAGGGAGTCCATTAAAAAGGTTATAGCAGCAAATGGCAGCAAGTTTATAGAATAAACACACAAGGAGTAAAGAGTATAATAAGGGGGAGCGAGTGTGACCCGCAATCTGTTCTCCCTGCCAGACTGAAAGGTCCGAAAATAGTTCCTCCCTCTTGATTTGTTTTTCAGTCGCTCGTCTAAAGCCATGTTTTCAGTTCTTGGGGAATCCAAAATTGTGCTTGTGTTTGGAAGGAGCTGCGGCTCCCTCCAAACACAGCTTTTTGAGGTGCGTGTGTGTGTGTGTGTGTGTGTGTGTGCGTGCGCGTGCACGTGCACGTGCACGTGCACGTGTCAGTGTATGTGTGTGGTGTGTGGGGAGAGGGGGGCAAACGTCTCCAGATGTGAAATTGAAGGATATGGAGGCCAGGCTGGGGTGAGGCGGCCGAAAAACAAGGCACCTATTATTATTCTGCCACCCTGTCGCGCAGCAGCTGCAGATAGGCGCGTAGATTGAATGAAGCCTGTTGTCTTATTCTGGTACCACTGGCTTGCGCCGCGGCCGTACCAGGCCAGGCCAGGACAGGACAATGGGCCCACTTCTGGCCTGCTGGCTCCGGTTCCGTCCTCATCTCCTCTGCCTCCGGGCTCACATGGTGTTTTCGGGACAATCGGGTCCCACAGAGACGCCTGTTCTGTTTCTGAAGAGCCTCCCAAGCTGCTCTCACAGTGTGTGATTCATCGCGACGCCGACCGGGTTCACGACCCGCTCAGCCTATCCTTTCACGGTCTTCACAGGTCCTGAAAGTCCTCTAATGACAGAAAATGCGCCCTCTGAGTCGAATATCCCATAATATTTATGGATCACTATGTAAAGACCCGAATGTGTAAGGTACATCATCTTAACTTGAAGATATTTTGTCCTTGAGATAGTTCTTGTCATATTGTCTTAATGGGAATCATCCAAAACAATTGCTTTCATTTTCAGACAGGACAGGAATAGTCCTTTATCTCTCTGTGTATTTATTCATTCATTCAAACATTCATTCATCCATCCATCCATTTATTCATTCATTCATTCATTCATTCATTCATTCATTCATTCATTCATTTATTTATTTATTTATTTATTTATTTATTTATTTATTTCAATTAAAGCAAAAGTCTCCTCTTCTTTCTAGGGTAATTCTTACCTAAGATTAAGACTGATTTTTTATTTTTTTTTCTTGTCACTTCTGTTGGGACCTTTTTTTTCCAATTTTCCAAAAATTTTGAAACAACTCAGGTTAAATTAGGAAAAAGGATGATGAACTGCTAAAAGTATAAGATGAATTTTCAGGGTATCCCTTGAAAAAATTAACTTTAGCACCAGCGATAGCTGAAACATCTTTTTTCCCCTAGAATCTTTTGAGTTCTAAAATTGATCCAGGGATGCCCCCACCCCCCCACGCCTATGGGTAATTGGGTTTTGACCAGGTACATCCCATCCTCCCTGCCGCCGTCATCTCCTTGGACCTGGGCGCCATCGGACTCAGGCTGATCCGCGGCTGAGTGTCCCCAGGTCTGAGCTCTATTCTGGGGTCAGCAGCTCTCCTTTCTCTGGCCCTAAACCCCCGCCTTTGTCTGCAGAGCCAGGAATGAGCCCACTCAGCGCCGCACAAAGCCCGGCACCCGTCAGCCCACCGTGCCCCCAGCCCCAAACTGTCCACTCAGCTCACTACATGTGTGTATGTTTGCATGTGTCTTTGGCTGCGTGTGTGCGTGATCAGACAAACTGCGGCTCGCAAATCTCAATGCAGCCATCCTCCGAGCAGACAGCTGTGTGTGTCTGTTTGCTTAAGTGTTTGATGTCGTGAGTACCTGTTGACCGTCTAACCTGAAAGCCGACATTTGAAGCCTATAAAAATAAACGTGTCTGTCTCTGTAGCTTATGCAAGTATCTGTACTGCCACTGCACCTTTTACTACACCATAATTACACCACAGATGTTTTGGTGGGGGACTATTTTTTTGATTTTGCGTCAGCGTCAGCCAGGGTCAATGGTGTGACTGACCAGGTCAGGGTCCAGGTCATCAAGTTTCCTTGACATAAATTGTATATCAAAGACTCAGTTTGTACTGTAGATATATTACACTGTTATATGTGTAATTTCACACAATATACCCAAGTCATCACTTTTGCCAGTAAAACAGGTTGGATGGTTTGCTTCGGCGTGAACTATCTCCTAACTTTGTCGATTTCTTTTATTTTCAGGATGAGGAGAACGGTAATGGAAAGGGTGAGACTGTCCTACCTCTCATTCTGTCTTTCTTTTTTTAACTTTCCTTTTATTTTCCACAAGACAAAACGATATAGCCGCTCAGTTAACGTGCAGATAATGATGATGTAATGGAGACAGAGAGAGAGACCTTCAGTGTTCCCCTCTGTCACCCCTGGTCTGCAGCCCCCCTGCGCCTCTCACAGGACACAGCGGAGAACTGCATTGTAATTGGGGCATGAATCACACTTAGATCGACCTTTCTTACAAACGCAGTTTAATTTTTAACTCATCTCCCTCCATGGGCTATTTTATAGGTTAATAAGACGACTCTGACTCCAATAACAGGAAGTTGGGGGAATGGTAATATAAGTCCCTTGAAATTGCCCTCTTAAAAAAAGAATATCAGGAATGCATGATGAAATACTAAACAAGATGGGATCAATTATAGGATGTAAGATCCATAAATAAGAGGTGAACTATTAAAAGGAATTAAAGGTTAAGGCTTAATCCAAATAAATTTTAAAAGTATAAAAATGGTGGACATGTATGGTTTTGATTTTAAAAAATGTGACCGAAAAAATAACGTTTACCGTTAAATAAAACAAACAAGGGTATTAAAAGCAGAATAACAACATGAAAATGTCATTAAATGCAGTTAAGAGCCGCATACCGAGTCTTATTTCCTCTGCAATGTAATGCAATGTGACTTTTCAAAACCGTTATTTCACCTGACAGAGTCATTCCCAGATAAATATTTTCTTTTTTCCTTTTCTGCTATGCAGGGTACCAGAGAGGCAGGCTGGAACCGATGGACACCATATTTGTCAAGAATGTGAGAGAGAAGGGCCCTGCACACCAGGCAGGCCTGTGCACAGGTAAAGGAGAACATGAGAACATTAACATCCTGATTTGCTTTGCAAATCTGCTTTTTGGGGGGAGGGAGCAGGTCATGTTACGCAGCCAGAAGTGAATGTTAGCCTTTGCCCAATCCGGGAGTCTGGCCACTGTTCCTCCTCAGTACAGAGGACAGTCTGTCCAGCAGCGTCACTACTAGTGATGGCGAGTTGATTTGAACGTGATATCACATCTCCTGTCTCTCTCCCTCTTTCTCCCTCTCTATCCGTCTCTATATTTTTTTTCCAGACAGAGCGAAACCAGTTTTCAGTGCAAAGCCCCAGCAGCCATCTGTCACACACAGACACTCTTATGCTAGCAATGACATATCCAAACACACTTCAGTCTCACTGCATGTGTTCCGGCCTGCACGAGGCGCTGGCGAGCGTGCCTGACAGCGAACACCTATTTATCTGCCATCTCCCCTGAGCCCTGGGTTCACAAAACACTAAGCCGCCGTGACATCCCCAGTGTGGGATGTTGACAGGAAAACAGATTTCGTAGGCCGCCGGTATTGACTGGTTATCTTGGAACAAAGTGCACGTAACTCGCTGGGATATTTTGACTCGATCAAATCTGGGATTAGAGGGGAACATTTATTCGACAGGTTTTCATCCCACCAGATTTCGAGGCTCTAATCCTCTGGTTTTTAATCTTTAATGATGTAATTACGAGGTTAGGTTTGAATTAGATTTCGCTTGTTTGCTTTAATACCGCAGTCACTTGAACCTGAGCTTTTTAAGATCATCAACTTCCTGTTTGGCCCGCGTGGTCTGGGTTTTATTGAAATTAGATACACATTAGCTAAAGCCAGTGACATTGATCAAAGCGGATTTTGGTGCAACTTAGAAACCACTTTCCTACACTATGAATTTTCTTGTTTTACATTGCTTTTGTATTTCAACACAGACCAACATTTCCTGAATCCATAATTCCTCGTGTGTTTCTTGTCAGGTGATCGGCTGGTGAAAGTGAACGGGGAGAGTATACTCGGAAAGACCTACTCCCAGGTGATAGCCCTCATTCAGAACAGGTACAACCTCCCGCCCTGCGGCGCATCACAACTCGCTGTGTTATTAAACTGTGTTATCTTTGTCTTTGAACGCTTGCCATGGAGATGATGGCAGCTTTTGAAAAAAAAAATAAACACAAAAAAAAGTAAAGTAGCCTGACGCAGTGTACTTTACATTGTGCGCATGATCACAAGGCAGGATACTATGACGGTTATAGGGGGGAAGTAAAGGACTAGAAAAGCAATTCTTGCATAATACAAGTCACAGCAGCAGAAAGATTTGGTTTACGACACGTCCTTGTATATTTTTCCATAAATACACCACGGCCTAAGGTCTCTAATAAGCTGAGGAAATATAAATCATATCATAAACCATCCTTCATGGCAGGTCTCTAAATCCTGGGAGGTCAGATGTCAGGGTTGGCTCTCAGACCCCCCACCATACTGTAAACTACACAGATATTTCACTGCATATTACGGAAAATGCTACATCCAGTGTGTTTATGCAGCAGGCTTTTCGCAGACCTGCTGTGGACTCTAAGTAACCCTTTAATAATGTAAACTGTTGAAGGAATAGAAAGGAATCCATGAACTATTTTACTTTTTCGGTTTGTTTTCATATTTTTTGCATTATGATATTATCAACATGACCCGCTGTAACCATCTCTGGAACCCTGTTGTGATTTGACTTTATCTTTACAGCCCCAGATATGTAGATGCAGAAATACGGGGTTTACATCAAGATATATCCTCTAACCTTATGACATGGCTCCCTTTTAGCTCCCGGTGAATCGAAGAGTTTCTGTTTTTCATCTCTCGTCCCTGCTCATCTTTATTTCTCCTCTTCCCTCTTTCTTTGTCCCCCGTCCTCCCGGCAGCGAGAGTGTTCTGGAGCTCTCCATTATGCCAAAGGGTGAAGATGTGCTTCAGTTGGTAAGTGTGAGTATGTTTTTTTCGTTTGTTTTTATTTTCAACATAACCACCCCTCCCCAGACACACATTATTTATATCAGCAGCGAAAAGCACGTTTTCTGTTTGCAGCCTCGAACTGAGCTCCGCCTCGTCTAGGAGTATTTTGTAAGACGACGAACAGCAAAACGTGTATTGATTCAAAAGTAAACTCTAGTGACAAAGCTTCAGTTAAAAAAAAACAGCTCGAGGCTCTTACACACACACCTGTGCGCTGTACACCACATTTTTTTGTCGCTCCACAGGTTACTCTGCGCTCGTTCACATGATCAGACATGCATCATCCACCGGTCCCTCCCATGAACATGGGGCAACTTGTCAGAGCGTAAAACCCCATCACCCGATGAAAAGAGAGGCCCCCCCCCACAATCCGTCAAATGCATCTATTCAAACGCTCAAAGTACCCCAAAACATGGTTCCAAACTCATTAATGGTGTGTTTCTCTGCCCCTTCCAAACTCACTCCACTGTCTTTAAGCCCCCCCCCACCCCTCCACTTTGCCGCCACGCTTGTGTCCGCTGCATTCCTCGCATGACATCACCGGCGCTGCGCCTCCTTCCACACTCCCACAGGGTGGAGTGAGGCTGAGAATGAAGGAGGAGAGGGGGTGTTTGGAAGGATCCGAGCGAGGAGAAACAAGATCGGCAGAGAGCAAGCCGACAAAAAGAATTAAAAATAAATAAAAGATTCGTGGGGGGGGGCGGTGTAAAATCAGAAGAGCGGGAGGTTTTTTTAGCAACGGGGCTGTTGGGTGTTTCGCCATCCGGTGTTCCTCCTCGGTGGTTATGGTGGCTGCAAGTTGAGAGGAGAGGTTTTGGATTCTGGCGGACGACCGAGATCGCTTAGGTAAATTCATGAAAAAAACTCTTAAATTGTCTCTGTGGTTTTGCTTCATTCTGTTGAGAGCGGCCTGTTAGACCGTGTGTTTGCTCTCCGGGTGTTAAGAAGTTGAGCTGGTGCGGTAAGTGATGCTTTAAATGTGACCCCTCGCTAAAATAATCGGTAAATTACATGCCTGTCTAAGTCTAAGCACTGGATATTCCTAAAGCTGCGGTGTGTATGCAGTGTATGTCCCGGACGTACGTGTTTGCAGCCCGGCAGCTGTGTAGTGGTGTGGTGTTTTGCTGAAGGCCGCTCTTGTCGTTCGTCAGCCGGTGTGTGATTTGTGTTGAGAGCCACGTTGCCCGGGGACAAAGGTCGAAGTGAACCGTCTTCACTCCAACGACGGTTGTGTAATGCCGGTCAGCTCAGAACCGTCTTAACAGTCATGCGGCCGTGGACTTTTGCTGCTGCTGAAGTCATTTACGGTGTTCATTTTATGTTTCGGGTTTTCTTCCTGTTACATTGCGTCTCACCTGTCCTCCCCTTCCCCTCCCAGGCATATTCCCAGGATGCCTACCTGATGGGCAACGAACCCTTCACAGGGGGTGCCGAGAACCTCCCGCCACCGCCTCCCCTCTGTTACTCACGCGCCAAGACCACGCCCCCTGCTGGAGCCACGCCACCTTCCCATATGGGCCAAAACCAACTTGATAACTGGAGTCGCTGGCCGGGTTCTTCCAGTCCTTCCTCCCCTCTGGACAACCGCTCCACCGTGGGCAGCCCCACCGGCTGGCAGGAGGGGCGTTCAGGGGAGCCCGGCGGAGTGGGTCACAGCAGCCCTGCTCACCGGACAGAGGAGATTCAGTATGGAATGACCAGCCAGCAGCCTCAAGGCCAGACCAGGGGGCGCTCCTACTCCTCTTCGTCATCGTCGGGAGGCCCTTTATCCAGCCCTCTGCAGGTCCACTATCAAAACAACCTCGGCTCCAGCTCCTCACAGGCCCAGCCACGCAAGTCCAGCTCAGCCTGGACCAGCCCCCCTGTGCCGACGCCGCAGCTCAGCCTAGGCCACAATGAGCGCTGCCAGCAGGCTCTGTCCGACTGGTACTACAGCCAGGTGCCCGAACGCTCGGGACGCAGCATGCAGACCCGCCACCGCAGCTACTCTCAGGACCGGCTCAGCGAGATGAGAAGGCAGCAACAGCGGACGGGAGCCTGGCCGCACAGCGCCTCCCAGGACACTCTTCTGCTATTGCAGCAGGCAGGACCAGGGCCTCATGGAGAGCCCTACTGGTCATACGGGGACTGGGAGGGGGGCCAGGATAGAGGCCACGCTGCTAACTACACTCGAACTCGCTCCGAAAACCTGCTGGCCCAGTACGATCGCCATGGTCGCTCGCTGGAGATGCTTGACCGAGCCGGAGGTGGACTGCTCTCGCCTCGGTCTGAGAGGCCCATCTGGCTCCAGGCCCCGAAGCCACCTCCCAGGACCGATGTCTACCAGAGACATGGGAGCCAGTACGGCGTCAAACAAGCTCCCGCAGTGTCCCGACACTCACAGTCACATGCTAAACAACAAGCACCGACCCACTCCCAGCCCCAGCAGAACCGGCGGCTTCCTCCGGAGCAAAGCGTGGACGACCAGCCGATGGGCTACCGCAGCTACAGCCCTTCCTTCTACCGCAAGACAGGCCGCATCATGCAACAAGCCCACTCCTTTAGGGACCCCTCATACTCGGGTCCCCACTTAAACTGGAACCCAACACCTAAAACCAGCCCCCCGGAGGGATCCCCAGCACCCATCACTGCTTCGACCGCGGCCCCGACAGCCTCCGCCACGCCCGAGTCCCAGGAGAGAGCGTACAGACCAACAAACCACGAGAGGGAACGGGGGTCGGCGGAGGGGCAGGCAGAAGTCGCGGCACAGACCCAGGAAGTGGTGATGAGGCAGAAACCTCCCACCGGGCGGCGGAACGCCCATGGCATGCGTCATCCCCACTACGCGCTGCCCATGGACGGGCTTGAACCTTCGTTATTTTCTCCAGATCCCCAAGACTCCACGCCGCTCCCTGGCTCCATGGGAGATGGAGCCCCTTGTAAACCAAATGGCAACCTGGCCCCCCTCTCTTTGGAGGACGACTCCTTGGCCTCCATCCCCTTCATAGGTAAGTGAGCAGCATCCGAGCGTCGCCCTGCGACTGACCCCCTCCGACTCACTGGTTTAGTCTTGAAATGTAATTTTGATAAATCCCGGAACCGAATGAAAAATGCGCTCCCATATTTTCTTTTTCCTCTTTCTGAGATACTCGAGATTCCACAAATGTTTTCTCTAGGCAATCCTGGTGTTCCCCTCTGTCTCCAGGCAGAGTCAGTAGTTAGACTGCATCATATTTAATGAGTGCTGAGCAAGAGCAGGAAATTACCGAGGTGGAGCGTCAGAAGATTTTGAAATTAATCGATCAAAATCGACTTGAGAAGCTTGACATGCCTAGTAATCTACTCAAATTATGCTTTTAAAATAGATCAAAACAAGTTAGATCACAATTTGTACCGTGGCACAGTAGAGCTTTTTGTGTTGTCCCAAACACTAATAGGGTGCAGAATTTATTCAACAAGGTGCTGTTTCTGCTGGATCGTATGGCTTGAAAAACAAAACTGGAAGAAAACATTAACAACTGTAATGCAGCCACTTTTCCAGCGTGAGTCTATAACTCTGTGAAAGTCAAATGACAGACGCCATACTTGTAGTTCCACAGTTTGGCCACTGCTAAATTTGGCATCATCATCATCCAGCTCCCTGGAAACATCCGTGAAGCCCCCCCCCCAGGAGTGTTTAGAAAATGAACATTCCGGTTTGCACTGTTTACCAGTGGCTCCAAGAGTCTGCAGGTTAAAATTGTACATGCTGCCAGGTCTAGATGGGTGCTTTCTCACGCCACCGGCGCCACAACGCCGTGAGTAACAGAGTCATTATTTTGGCACCATCACCGTCAATGAGCCATGGGAGTAGATCCTTTGGAGCCTTGGGAGCCGGAATGCCACAGTTAGCCTCGTGGGAAAGTAGCTGTTTTTTTGTTTTGTTTTGTTTTGTTTTTTAAAAAAACTCTGTATATAAATCTTTTACCAACAGAAGTTTGTATGTATGTTTACTTAGGCCCTCTGGGTAAAAAAAAAAAAAAAAAAAAAAAAAATAGGATCATTTAAATAATCATGTACGAAAAAAAAAAAGAAAAAAAA
>CAAKHD010035525.1:67234-84007 GCA_901007705.1 Fistularia tabacaria | reverse complement strand
GGAGTGGGGCGTTCCGTTGTGTTGGCCTGGGGGCCCCTCCCCACCCATCCGCGCCCCCCCCCCCCCCCCCCCCCCCCCCTCCTCCTCCGTGCACATCAGAAATTCAACCTCAAACACTGTTTCGCGAAAAACGTACTCTTAAGCAAACTGAACGATACCCCCCGAACACACACAGACACACACACTCGTGCAGCACAATAACATGTAAGACCTAAAACCTGAACTCCGGTCTGGGGCAAATGCTTTGCCGAGATTGATCCAATTAGTATTTCTTCCTGCATCATGTACGAGCCAGGGCTTAATCGATTTAACTCCACACACTGGGTTAGTCTTTCTATTAGACGCATGCCCCACGTCCCCCCCTTCATACGTGTACACACACACACACACACACAGACAAACACACACACAATCTGTGGCATACTCCCCTCCAAATGATCCCCCATGCCGTACGGCGGTGATTCACTTCCTGCAACTTCCAGTGGTTTCACAACACAACAGTTATAGGCGGAATTTCAAAACTTTATTTCAATTGATGCTAACACACAACTGTTAAAATGTTCACTCTGGAAAACAATCTTTTTTTGCGATCTGGCCCGATTAGCTGCTCAGTTTCAAATAAGTTTTTTTCCCTCGGAAAATGCAACATACAGATTTTTGTTGTTTTTTTTTACTTCAGTGCCAACACAGTTTCGAAGTTGACCAAAATATGACCATGTTATCCAATATCTTCTGTACAAAAAAATCTTATTTTACTTCTGTAAATATTTACATTTCCTTTAAAAAAAATTAACAGGACACCCCAACAGTCCAAATAGAAAAAAAAAGTCCCCAAGTTTTTCCATCGCAATGCAGCGACTTCATCGTCCGAATGACAAACAGATTACAGAAAATTGCTGGAAATTTGAGTCATTTCAATGCAGAAGTCCCATACTTTTACCTTTTCTCGGAGGGTTTGTTTATTTATTCATTTTGACTTGATTTTTTTTTTTGTTATGTCCTCAGTCCTTGCTGGGCTGGTTTTGCATTAGGAGCTCTGTGTTCTGGGCCCTGAGTTTCTCCAGCTCCCGCTCCAGCTCCCGGAGCCGGACCAGGGAGTCATCCACGGTCAGACCCCCGGGCTCCACGGCGCGCCTCAGCCGGTTGTTCTCCTCCTCCAGCCGCGACATGCACTTCTCCAGCTCCAGGTACTCCTGCACCAGCTCCTGCTTGGTCATGTTCTGCAGGCTCTCGACGTGGTACATCTCGTAGGTCTCGCAGAAGTCTCTCTGGAGAAACTCCCCGCCCGCGTTCCCGGGCCGCCCGATGCCGTCGCTGCCGCCGCCGCTGCCGTGGTCGTCGTCCTCCTCGTCGTTGTCGAAGAGATCCTCCTCGCTGCCCGTGTCCTCCATGCGGCTGCCGAGCCCCGACGGCCGCCGGACCCCCGTGTTGAGGTCGGGCTCCTCCCGGTCGTGCTCGTCCATCAAGAACTGGGTGGTGTTGTAGGGCGCCACCGGGAGCCCCTTGGCGAACATCTCTTCCCTCAGCCGCGAAGCCCTCGCCGTCTCCCGCTCGTCCAGGGCTTTCCTCTCCTCCCAGGAAAGTTTATAGTACGGCTTCCAGTGGCGCTTCTTCCTGGAGGTCCGACGCCGGTGCCTCTTCCTGCCCAGGCGCGCATCCAAGCCGGTGTCGGAGTCGACGTGCGAGTTCTCCTCCGGCGCCCGGTTCAAACTCTCCTCCGCGGCCGCGTCTTCCTCGCACTTGCCCGGCGCGTCGCGGAGCCCGTCGCTCGCCGTGTCCGCCTGGGCTTTCTGGGGATCCTCAATCGGGCACTTGGCGCGATTGTTTCCGGCAGCCACGACAGGGCACACCCCCCTCTGTCCGCCTTTCATTTGCCATAACTTGTCTGTGTTGATATCCTCGCAGTTCTCCGCCCGCTGTTGCTTCTGGGCTCTCTGGCGCCCCCTATCGCCGTTCTCCGGCCTACCGCGGTTGCTTGTCGGGAGATGCTTCAACGCGACTCCGCTGCTCCCACCTGATGGGCTGCCCGAACTTTTAAGGGGATGGGTCCGCTCCATTGGCTCTGCCATTCCGATGCTCCGCTCTTTCGATCGCGCCTTTATTTCTGTTTTGCTTTTTTTTTAGCACATTTTAGATGCTATCTGTGCTCTCAAAATCGAGCATCAAAGTTCGTTAAAACGATTAAAAAAAACTAATAATCAACAGAAACAAGCCTATTCGAAAATGACCAAGATCCTCCAAAGAAAGTTTTAAAACTAAGTCTCAAAGTAGAAAATTAACTTCCGAGCGGTAAACACTTGTTACTCCTCCAAGCGTTTGTCAGAGCAACTGTCGCTAACTGCTATTAACTATTTCGATGCTGTCAGAGATGACGTCCACCCGGAGACTGTGTTCCGCCGTCACAACAGTGTCCAGTGTGCTGCTCAGGCAGAGGGAGCTTGCGTATATATAGCGGCTCCGCCTCCAACCGCGTGCATGCTGTTACTCGCACGGCCTGTTGAGTTGTGGGACATGTGGTTTGAGTTTCAGTGCAACGCAGACGACGGACGCCCCGCAAAAACTACATGGTCCACAAAGCTACGATAACTGACGCGCTTGTAAGCCAATCAAACATTGCAGTGCAGACCGCGATAAAGTCCACCCGTCCGCACTGCTGATTGGACGGGAGTAAAACTTTGCTGTTGCTAAGCTCGAGTTATTTTCTGATTGGGCAAAGTATTTGTCAGTCTGAGGTACGTCACAGACACCAAGAAAGCAGTCCCGGGCTTTTTGCGGACGCTACTATCTACAAATGAAGGGGACGTTGATACAATAATAGAAAGACAATTTTTTTTAAGATAACTTAAAATGTCTATACATTATTCGCGGAAGACAATTTGACTTTATAAATTTAGGACCGCTTGTGGTGTCGTCGTATGCGGGCAACATAGTCGCCACACCAAATTATTATAGAACATTCAGCCCCCTGTGGCCGAAGCGGAATGAATGAAACCTCTCGTGGAAACTAGTCCGTTTTAGATGTACATCTGGACAAATGCGACAATACAGTTATTTTCCGCCTTTTGACATTTTTCTACGGTTAATGGCATGGAATGACGGCATTCAGGCATCGATTAGACGGTGTAATATGTCAGCATTAACATTCCGCGTGTTGTGCGGAGTGATACGCGATGGGGCAGGCGTTTGCCTTACTCTGGAATCACAGTAAACAAACGATATTTATTGTCCAGCTTCCGACACGAGCATATCTCCGAACCCCTTGTTGTTAAAGGGTGGGTCAGGCGATCTCACATTTGCTCGATAATCCCGTTAGCAGTGGACGGGGCGGTGTAGAACCGTTGCGAACATTTCTGCGCAACCCGGTTTCTAATATGCAGTGTTAGTTTCACACTGACGTGTTACAAGCTAAGGATAAGCTAGCTGGCTAACGTTAGCTAGCAAGGGAATGTTCCGCGGTGCCGTTGCCTTACGAAACACTGCCACATTCCATAAAGTTTAAAGTCATACGCACTATAACCTGAACACATGTAACGCTTCTGAACGGTGGAATTAAACGTTAGGATTTATTTCACTTGGCCTGTCCAAAATCAACGCCACAGCAGCTACCGTACACAAAGCTAAGCTTGCTAATGCTAACGAGCTCATACTACTTGCAGCATAAATGAGAAAGTCATTAAACATAAATAGTCGGTTATCTTAAATCACTTGTTTCTTTCCAGGCTTTCTGTCGAATGTGATGCAGCCAATCGGCAACAGGGGAAATGGCCCGAAACAAATGGCTAACCTTAGCCGAGTAGGCCAGAGTATTGGTCGGGGGTCAGGGTAGTTGCTGGAATATTTTTGCTCCCCCACCCCCCACCTCCGAGAGTTCCTCATAACAGATATACAATTGTTTTGGACATTTGAAACATGGTTGTCTGCCTAATTAAAACCATCTCGTGTTTCCCTGATAGCACCGTAACATTCATAAAGCAGCCATCGACCGTATTTCGCGTCAATGAATCCGCTTGTTATTTTTAATCCAGGAAATAGACTGGTCCCCAGTCTTCCAAGGCAGCACTGAGGCTTTTCTTTAGTTTACTGAGGGTTAGCAAACTAGTTATACAACACACTAACATATTTATTACATCTGCTTGTATCTCCGCATTTGAAATTGGCAGAAATAAATTGTGTTTTTTTTAAATGCATGGTAAGCTTCATGGTTTGTCAGTATCTCCACACTGGCATGTACTTTTTATTTAATCTAATTTAATCTAAACGTTTTTTTTATTTTATCATTTTTGTAGATATCTAAATATAAAGAATAGTGGAGTGTTGACAGTCAGTAGCCCACTTATCAATGCATTGAGAAATAGTCACCATAATGACATCATGAACTGGACATGGTTTTTTTTTCTTTTTTGCCAGTCTTTGCATGCACAGCTTTCACAAAGCGATGTATTTACAGCAATGCAAGAAATAGGGTATTCAGCCTTCCACATCCCAGGGCCAGTGACTGGTCTGAGAGATAAAGACCGGGAATCCAGTGGCTCTGAACAACACAGGCCCACTGTTTCCACTAATAGAATCAGACAGAGTTTCATCTGGTAAATATAAGCAAGCTCAGCTGGGTCTCCTTTAAGAAAGAGCTGATATGTGCTAGTTAATATGAAACCCAGGGATCACAGATGTAGAAATCATACCCAGGGTTAACCATAATAAAAACCAAGGAGTGGTGCAGCAAGAGAACTAAAACTGCTCCTGCATAGATCACAGCTTGTGAGGATTAGCAAGCATGACTTAATCTCCCCCCTG
Organism: Fistularia tabacaria; assembly: GCA_901007705.1. NCBI lineage: Eukaryota > Metazoa > Chordata > Actinopteri > Syngnathiformes > Fistulariidae > Fistularia > Fistularia tabacaria. The sequence continues at coordinate 79,213 of CAAKHD010035525.1, read as the reverse complement.
TCTAACATGGTTGTTGCTGCAATTGAGTGAAGATGAAAGATATAAATTGTTATGGGCCCACACATAGCTTTGGAGTAAACATTTTAAAAATGGATGGCAATCCTAGAAGAATAGAAGAGATTTTTTTTGCAGACCATGAAGACTGAACGTGATTTTTTCAGATGAGGGAAGAGGGCTGCATTAGAGGTGTAAGTGAACTAAATAACCCTGCACCCTCACCAACAAACCTGCCAGGTTACAATGACACTGTTTTTGCTCACATGGCTGCAAATTCGGGCACTGCTGCTTTTCCAGACCGCCCAGTTGATCTCTGCCCCCCTTGAGCTCCCCCCTCTTGCTGTTGTACCTCTATTAGACAGATTTTAGTTCCCAGCAAAGAGCCACGCAGTCGTTCCACGGTTTAACTATAACGTATGAGTTCTCTCATTCCGTACATTGGCATTTTGATCCGAAGCTTTCACACGTCCGCAGAAGATGGATTTGACTTGACGAATCGTACTAGTTGGGAGGCTAGTATTTACCCTGGGTGGCCCACAGGGGGCGCTGCACACTAATTGATAAGACATGAAGAAGTGAAAGGCTACACTTGGAAGTGACTGCCCCCCCCCCGTCCCCGTCGTTAGAATTGGAGAAATGATCTTTTAGAGTACCTCTTATGTAAACTTCCGTGGATCTTTGGCCAAAACGGTCCCCGGGAAGCGTACCTGAACCCGGGCGAAGGGATTTCAGCCGCATGAGGCCGCAAACACTAGCATACAAGGGGCCCCCGGGAACACAATGTCCGTATGCTATAAGTTTTGATCGTCGTCCAACGGGGAAGTATTTATTTTGACGTGGTTGACTCTCATTTTAAGCGTGAACGTCAAAGAAATGACAGGTGGAGACGCCGTAGTTGTATCAACATCTCGCGAGGTTTCCGCGCGGCACGTTATTACCGCGAGCAAACAACTCGGCTGATTGACAGATGCGCCAGTGACGAGGGACTTCACTCGATTATGCAACTTGAAATCTTCACGCCACGACACGCCGGTTCTTTCGAAACCCGTGATTTATCACACTGAAAGATAAAGCAAGCTGAAGTTTGAAATAAAAAAACACAGGGCTTTGGTTTGCAAAAGTTTTTGCTCACACAGTCCTTCATAAAGCCCAAAATCCAATTTCTAACTTATCCCTTGGGATAACAGAACTTGTTTAGCTGCTCAGTATATTTAGGCCCACCCCAGTACACATGTTTAAAATTCTGTCTGATATCACTGCTCACTTCTCTGATCCTGTACAAAGATGAGACATGGAAATCATTAATACAGTATTTTAATACACACACTCAACACACACACACACCTATAGCTGTGAAGATAGGGTCATCTGTTCCAAGACTGGCTGCCAACGAACCATGTTTTTGATATCCAAGACGTTCCTCCAACGCTCACTGAATGTAAGAGAGAGCAATAGTATGAATAAATCAATAAATAAGATTTTTAAAGGGATCCAGAGGACCCAAAAATGGAATCTCAATTCATATTTGTACAAATGTTTTTAGAATAACATGCTTTACTTAGCATGTTCTGTTTGGGACAGAGGGATGCTTGGTTTCTTGATGTGCTCGTGCAGCCCAGCAGATCTCAACTTCAGTGTTCAGCAATTCCCTCAGGGCATCCTGACTTGTTTTCTTTCGTTTCTGCGGTTTGACAACTATCTTCTTTATTGAGCGACGAATATTTTCTTTTGGATTTAATGTAAATGTTTCCCTTTTGTGGTCCAACCTGATTCCAGGACGGTCGCATGACACTGGTGTTCGTGAGTTGTGGGTTTGCAAATAAAACGAATGACACCGATCCAAGAATACCATTACTATGTCAGTTGTTTTTTTTTTCAAAAATGCTTTTTGGCCTCCTTTCCAGGAGGGAACAGAATGAGCCCAGTTTGTATTTTACCCACAAAAAACTGTTTCATCAATGGCTCTTGAAAGAAATACATGATATTCATCAGCTGCTTCTCAAATATCCTGTGTCCAAACAGAGCCAGGAGTGAGGATTATCTACTGCAGGTGCACGATATCGTCCCACAATATTTACATAGTTTGTTGCAAGGAGCTTAAAGTATTCTTAAACAAAAAAATGTCTGTAGAACAAAATGTAAACTCGTTGGTTCTCCACATGGATTAGGGTGATTCAAACCCTGTCGTTCTAAATCTGTGAATATTCCTCCCAGTCGACTGGCATGGATGGATCAATGGGCATATTTAAAGGACTCTCAGGAGATAGTGCTGTCCAATGAAATACAGGAGAATAGAGGATAATAAATGCACTTTGGAGGACATGTGAGTGAACATCTAAACATCCCCTAAAGTGGGATGCTTGGACCAATCACGCTAATAGAAATAAATTTGAGAAGAGCAAAATGAACAGTTTACCAAAATGTCTATGACATGGCAAGGGCATAACTAAAATATTTTATCCCATGAACAAAATCTCATAGAATGTCTTAATCTGTTTTTTTTATGGTTCAAGTTGACAAACATTCTCATGTTACGCCGGCAGCCATTTGTGCTGCCACTCCGGTCCCCCATTGTTGTAATAAATTTTTCAGTAACACATAAGATTTGTGGTGTTGAACTTCAAAGCCCCCCCCCTTTCACTGAATTATTTGGATTTAGGTCAATCTGCATGGTGACGCTTGTCTTAAAGACATGCCAGTGACTTACAGTTTATTTGCAAAATTCATGAAAGTATGGCATTTGTTTGGATCTAGTGGTCTATTTGCCTGATCTGCCTCTGGAGGGGGCGTGTTATGGTGGCGTGTGTGTGTATGGGGGTGATGGCTGCAGGTCTTGATATCCATTATTTTGGTGGTTAGACATTTTGGCAACACCTGTTGTTTACCGTGTCCTTAAGACACCTGCCCTTTATAAATCCTGCACCACGCTTCAGAAGTTAACAACAACTGACCCGAACATTCAAGGGACATCAAGTTACCAGTATAGTATAGTTTCAAAACATTAAAGAGAAATGTATGTATGTTTATTGCGATGTGTGTGAAATCACAAGCTGCATTTAAAGTCAAAGTCAACTTTATTATCAATATAGCAATATGCTTCGGATATTCGGAGGATTGAATGGTGTTACTCTTAGACCCACGGTGCAGTCATAGAAAAGTTAAAACAGACAAGGGCAACAAGGTTATTGACCAAGTCCCAAAAAAGCTAAGGTGCAGCGAATTAAAGGTGATTCAAAGGGTTTTAAAGTGACAGCAGTAAATAAAAGTGCAGATGCAGAGTTCAGTGCAGTTTGTGGACGTTGTACCCCCTGAGTCGCTGTGTCTATGTGTGTGTTAGTGTGTGTGTGATGAATTCGAACAAATGCCACCCCCCGCCCCTTCCAGAACTTTTCCTGAGTCAGTTGCTGAGGAGTGAAGTGGTTCAGTGTAATAGAACAGGGGGAAGAAAAGAGACACTAGCCGGGAAACCATATGCGCTCCACAGACGCGATAATTGGCTCCGAAAATTCATTTTGCAAGGTAGGGGAGGAGGAGGAGGGAAGAGGGCGAGCGCAGCGTGCGCGCGGAGTCATGTTACCTACTGGAAAGAGGGGCAGCGCCGGGGTGGGACGTTTTTTTAAATCTGGAAAAGGAATACCTCCCTCTCTCTCTCTCTCTCTCTCTCTCTCGCTCCCTTCTTGTCCCGCTACCTTCGAGTCTTTCTACGGTTCCGAGCTCCGTGGAAAGGCTGCTCGGACCCCGGACCCTGAACCCCCCCACACACACACACGCACACGCAACCAGCCCAGCTCCCCTCCTCACCGTTGACACACCGGAGCTTCCCTTGAAGTTGCCGGAATGTCCGAACTGGCCTCCGGTACCGGAGAGCAGAGGGGGAAGGTGGTCGAGAAGACGATGGATCCCATTCGGAGGCTCGGTAAGGGACGCTCATAGTTACAGATATGAATGATTTGTAGGAAAAAATGCAGGTTTGCCTCCAGATTATTCTCCTCAGATTATCCTTAATAATCGAAATTATTTAAATCTAATGATACGACAACTTTCTCATAGTCTTCCTTTTATTTGTACGCAATGTGTAATTTACTGTGCTTCAATATACGAGAAATATGTTGTTTTTTTTATTCGATTAACTGATTTGTTGACACTCTTTGAGTTGAACAGTTTGTCGGTCATTGAACGGATCATCCGCGTGGGAGGGTGAAAGCGAGAACCCCGAGGGCATTATTGTTATTGTTATTGTTATTATTATTATCTAGATCAACCCATATTTATATTTGACATCGATCAGCGGCATCTGAAGCAGCACCGGTCCGCGTGCGCGCGGGCGTTACTGAAGTGGCCCTTGTGTTTATCCGGAGCCCACGTGCGAGATTCAGGTCCCGGTGAACCCACGGCCACGTCCACGCCCGAAATAGACACCTGCTGAGCTGCAGAAGCAGCAGCAGCAGCAGCAGCAGCGGCACCTGTCAGGATCTCTGGAAATACGTTGCGTGTCTGGAAATCTGGAGCGTCTGGTGAGGGGGACGCGTGCGTGCGTGCGTGCGTGTTGCAGTGTGCACAGGATTTTTTTTAAACTTGAGCCAGTTTACTCATTTATCATACACGTAAACATATACTTGCACTGAAAGCAGTATTAACAATTGAGTGATGGATTTTTTTTATTAAAACGTGAAAAATATTGATATTGTCTGTTATTTGTTTTTTTGTTTTTTTTTTAAATATCACAGTTTTACACTACGCAACCCGACCACGGATAAGCGGTTGAAGATGGATGGATGGATGGATGGATGCATGGACAGTTTTAACCATTTAAAGACTGGTCACCATCAGTTTTTGCAATTAATTTTGCAGTAGCACGTCAGGGGGCATAAAAGACATACATCTCGTATTCATTCTGTTCTCTCACTATAAAAAGTTCTTGCTGGGAGAGTTGAGATGTATCGTGAGCATTGTTGTTCTTCCTCAGGACCCTGACGCTGTAGGGCACATGGTCTTTAAGGGACCTTGATCCCAACGTCAGTCAAGTGGAACCCACTGCATTTTTTTGTCATTTTCCAGGCAGGGATTGGAGGGAGCGGGGTGGCGGGGTACATCATGTGGTTTCACAGGATTAGTCTTGTTGTTGTATTTTCTACATCTTATTCTTCTTCCCTGATTTATGTAACGGACCACGATTGTGGCCTTGGAGTCCGCTGTTTCAGATAATCTGTATTGACTTTGATGTCCATGTAAATAAAGCCATTGGCTGCCCCAGATGTCCTCTGGGGAAGGAGTGGAGGAGGAGGAGGAGGGTGGGTGGGGGGTGTTTGTGGATTTCAGGAAAAGTCTGAGGCTCTGTTGGCTTTCAAAGGTGAACGGCAAAGTAATAATGCCAGGAAGATCCTGCATTGGGTTTCTTAAGACAGCCCTAAAGGTGAAACCAGGAGCAAATGTATGCCAAAGGTTTTATCATAATATATTTTTTACTGGAGCTACATGAGAGTTTACATCTCCATAGGGTTAAAGGGATGGGGTTAGGGAAAGATCTTCCTTCTCGAAGCACTCAAAGCAAAAGCATGAATTCCTAGATTGCAGTTTCATCGTTTATTCATCAGACTTGATCAGTCGTCTTATAATCCTGGAGAAAAAAGCTGTTAGGCAACATATTGCACTTGTAGTGTACCAATGGTGTCACTATCCTAGTTTCTCAGCTACAGGTCATAAAAACATGACCTCCCGCACAAACACATGCAGAGGGATTAAAGGGAACTGCCTTTAGCCGTGATCAATAACAGGAACGTGTGTATTTATTTGTATGTGTTGCATATTAATTAAAATCAAGGAACAATTGCTCTAGAGTGTCATTGTTTCTTGTTCGTATCCCTGGTCAAACAGATCACTTTTTTGACGTATTTAAAGTGGCATGAAAATGGGATTCATGCCCCCCCCACCACTAGGGGACGCATTACCATCCACCACTAGGGGGTGCATTGATCCGAGTGTCACTTTTTACAACATTATGTTGTCAGTACAGAAGATTATTCTTGTCATGTCTTGCTTTTGCAAGTGGTTGCTCCTGACAAAAAGCTGTTGGTGTGATTGTGATGATGGTCAAGGTCAAACGGCCAGGAGCCATATCTAGGGTTTTAGTCACAACGGGAACCGTTGATCAGTCCAATCCTGTCCACATCTGGCTTATTGATTAGCAAATGAATGAGTAATAAAAGCAAGAGTTTGCCGACTGAGAAAAAATGGAGAAAACAAAAAGGCTGTTTGGCTTTCTGCCTTTTGCTCTCTGCTGTCCAAAACTCCCAATGACAATTTGTTTCAACCCCTTTTTTTGTTCCACGTGACTCTTCTCTTAGATCAGGTGATGCAGCTGAGAGCCTCAACCCCGAAGGATAGACTTTCTCTAGATTAGCCTCCCTGGGTCATCCTCGGGTCGGACTCCATCGCGGGTTTAGGGAGCCGCATTTTCATTAAAGACTAAACCTTCTATCTAGGAATGCAGGAAGTACTGTCCTCTCCCAGAGACCTACCTGAGAGGAAATGTCATTCTCTCTGCGGCCTTGTCGTCCCGAGCACACTCTCACTCATCTCTCTCTGTGCAAGTGTGGGGCCCCTCGCGAGCTACATATCGTAACACTTGTTGTGCTGAGAGAAACATGAACCATGGCCCCGGGTGGAGCCGGAATGCGGGCCTGTGGACGGGACTCATGCAGGGAACAGTCTCTTGCTGACCGGTTGATGTTATTATTTTGTTTCTAATACTTCCTTTCATCGCTGAGGCCCTCCCTGCGCCTCTCACAGTGTCGATACAGCCTAAGACAAAACCGCTCTCTTTCTCATTTCGAGGTCGCTTTTTGATTTTTCTTTTTTTTGTATTTTTGCTGCCGCTGTTTTCTTTCGTCATGCTCATTTGCAGCCGGACCCATTTTGGATTTTATTTTCCTTCCTGTTGCCGGGTTGACAGGCTTGCATCAGAATGCATCAGATTGGTTGCTAGTCAGTTAGCGTGCGGCCCCTCCAGCATCTGTTGAAGGGGACGTGTCAGAGTGATTTTCTACGGGAGGCGATGAAAAGAAACGCAACTCGGCTGGTGTGCCTGAAGAACCCACCGCGACCCCTCGATTCAGCATATCAGAGAGAGAGAGGGGGGCTTTCAGTAGCACGGATGCCGATGTGCTCGTTTTTTGACTGAGATCCCTGCAGCCAGCCACACTTGTGGGATTGTTGCTTTTTGATCTGTCGTTTGACACGTTTAAAAAAAAATGCAGGTAGAAGAATGAGAATGAATCTGGGTGATGAAAGACAAGGCAGCTGACTGAGAAGGGGCCAGTTTGGCTATTTGTGCATCCCGACGCGGCCAAAGACCTGTAGTTAATCAGGTCCTCGCGCTCCGCTTGTGGGAAAACGCCTTGCATGTGGTAACAGCTTGGAAAAACAAGGCCGTTATGGGACGGAGCCGGGATGGTAGGGGCGCTTCTTTGTGTTCGGCGAGTGGGGTGGGGGGGTTGACATCCATGGCTGCACCCAGTTTGCTTCAAGTGTGTGAGAGTAGGGAGGGGAAGGGGAGGAAGGGGCCGTTTGTACTTTCTATAGCGCAGTAGCTTTGGGGGCCCTCTGTGGAGCCCCATCAGCCATTCTGAACTGTTAATGGGAGGACTGGGGGGGCGTGGGGGGGGGGGGTACGCCAACTGGGTCTAAACAAAACTGGAGGTGAGCAGAAGAGATGAAGCCCCCGAAGAACAATTTGACAAGAGAGAGAAAGACCTCTCTGTTTAAGTGTTCTGAAAGAGAAAACAAGCCAGTGAAAGGTCCTATTCATCCGCACAAGGATGTACATCTGAGTGCCCCAGATTCAGATATTTACTGTAACACTTAGGTCGGACTATTTTTGGCAAAATAAAAGAAAAAGAAAAACCTTTAACAGTTTTGGCATTTAAAAACTGTGAGGGGGGAGGGGGGGAGTTTGAAAATAGTCTGCTCGATTTGACCGTACCATGTGACATCTGAGTGACCAGAATTTTGAACTTTCACAAATTTCTTTGGTCAAACTGCCAGTGTGCCAGCGCTTTGCCTCTACTTGGCAGCAAAGTGCAAGGATCTTCTCTTTTCATTTGGTGTGAAATGAACAAAGTATAATTTCAATCACATCCCGCTGCAACTGCGAAGCCGCGAGGTGGAGCTGCTTCGGAATCAGGTGAAATTGAGATTTGAAAAGAAATAAATAAAAGGGAGAGAGAAACCAAGACAGTCGCATGAAAGATCATTAAACTCCAGAGAAGCATCAACACAAATATTTGGAATTGAAATTTGGCCGATGCGTTGCTCTTTTTCGCTTTTAGTCCTCCGGTATGTTCAAAGAAAAAAAACAAATAGAAAAACTTTCCCAGTAATCTATAATTCAACCTTCTTTCGGCTCAACAGATAAATCTCGGCCACCGCAGTCAGGGAGCAACTCTTGTGACCCAGCCTGCTTCTGCGCACTGAAATTGCTTTTATCGATTTATTTTTTGGCGATTGCTCAATGGGTACATAAAACTCTCACATCAACCAATCATATGTTGGGAGTTCTGTCATATCATTATTCATTGAGCAGGCAGGCTCATGAGCAGTTTCAGACTTTATTACACTTTTTGGGGTTATTGAGGGGAAACTGTCCCGACATACCAGAATAGATTAAGTCAACTTCTTTTTGCCCTCATTGAAAGTTTTGTTATCTTTCCTTAAAAATTAGATTTTAATTGGTTTATTTCCCATTACTTACAGAAGTTGTGTCTGTAGATCCTTTCTTTCTGTTATCCACCATGCCCGTACTCTCAGTGCACCCAAAATAAATATTGGCACTTAACTTTGTCCTCTTTTTAACCGTAGTGCAAATGTAAAAAAATAAAATTGTGGCTGTGTCAAAGGTATCCATGATTAAATCTCCATCAATTGGGATGAAGTAGTACAAACAGCGCAGCCAGGTCATTTTCCATGGTCTAACGGTTATAACAGCCCCCTTCACCGTGGACTTCTGGCCCGCTACTCTTCCAAGATGGGGAAAAAGACTACAAATTATAGTGATTGATGAGCCGCCAGTATCCCAAATGTCTTTTAAATGTATCCCGACCATTGTTCTGAAGTTTGGGCCGAGAGAAAACACATGGATCAGGCCGCTCATGTTCAGACTTGGGGTGTGACATCAAGATCAAGTCTTGACGGCTTGGCTTTTGTTGTCAAGTATATACATGTGTGTGCACAAAACAGATATTTGAGTTGGAAGCAGAAGCATATTTAATGATTGCGAGGGTGGCTGGACGAGATGAGTAATCGGAATATTAATGATGAGCGACAGTTAGTCATTGTTCTACTTGTGGCAGCGACTGTAAAATCGATGAAGTTGGATGAAGGGGCGCTTGAGTGAGGTGGATGCGTCACTCTCTGCTGACTTTTTTTGTGTGCTGTAAAAGTACTCATCATAAAATCTCTGTATGTCAGTGCTCATGTTTATATATATTTAAAAAAAATATCAATGCGCTTCTAGGATATTTTGAAATTGCATTCTGTGAGAGAACATAATAGACAGTGTGAACTTTTCATGAACCACCGTCAGACATGTGCATTCCCATACGCACCATGACGATAACATGAGTTTGATATCTGAGTGAACTGCTACTATCTCAACAGATAACACCCGAGTTCATTGTGTATGTGTTTGTCTTTGTGTGTGTGCGCATGCTCCAGGCTTGCTGGACAACGAGGATGTTCGCCTCATGATGGAGGGCTCCAACATGGTGAAAATCCGCTCTCCCAGGTGGCAGAAGAGCCGAAACCTGCGTCTGCTGGAGGATGGGCTCACTGTTTGGTGCGAGTCCACCAAGAGCTCCCGCAAAGCCAAAGCCCGGCAGTCTTGTGAGTATGCCGGGGCAGAAGGATTCTCCTCGGGAGGGAGGGTTGAGGAGTGGGGAAAAGAAGGGGTGGAAAAAGGATAAGGCAAAGTGAGACAGCTCATTAGAAATGCTCCACTGCAATGAAAGGTTTTCACTGGAGGAGAGGAAATTCAAGTAATATCAGATTAGGAGAAAGGGGGTCTGTCGACAGGGGAAACTTATCTACACACATGAGCACCCCCATGCACCCACCGCCACCCAGCTCAGTGCGGAATAACACGTGAGCCAGTGCACTCATTCATCTCGGTTATTGTTCTAAGCTGTTGGGCCGGCCTTACTCTCAGGCCTGCTCCTCCACTTTTCTCCGTTAAAGGGACAGCTTGTTGTCCCAGAAAGAGAGGGAATTAATCATTGACTCCATGACCCAGTTAACTACCATCATTTGGAAAAAAAATATGTGATGGAAAACAAATACGTGAAGGAAATTCAGCACGTTCTTTCAAGACTCTGAATTGTCCATAGGCGTGAATGAGAGAGGGAATGGTAGGATGTCTCTAAATGTGTAACTATCGAATTGTTACTTTTTTAAATGGGATGAAAAAGGAGGGGAACAAAACAAAACTTCTCAGGTTGGATTGCATCTCTGCTAAAAACATGCACAACATGCGAACAACTTTATTTCACTCTTCATTGTTACAGGATGACACAACAGTAACACTATGTCGGTTATTCACCACAGATCAATGTTAGGAGAAGTACTTGTAAATAAAAAAAATCTAGGAGGACAAGCTTTTTTTCGCATACCCTATGTACTGTTCCACTCCGAGCAGAGCCATCACACCCTCAATGGGATTTGCTCACTGACATAGTAAATGCATTCAAACAAAATAGATCAGACTCTTTAAAGGCCACCTTCAGCCCCAGATCTGTTTTCCTTTCTTGTTACCTTGTTAGTGTGTGTGTGTGTGTGTGTGTGTGTGTGTGTGTGTGTGTGTGTGTGTGTGTGTGTGTGTGTGTGTGTGTGTGTGTGTGTCCAAGTGATGCGTTCACAGAGCCTGACACCAGGAGGGACCTTTTCACATAGACTCAAAAGGATTTCAACAAGCAGCACTTAAGACAGATTTTTGCCTTGACAAGTAGTTCAGAGGCCGTTCCTGGTCAAACGTCAAACAAGTCAAATTTTATGCGGACAACCCTTCGGACCCATCCAGGTCAACGAAGGAGAAGACGTCTGCAGAATGTGGATTTGTATTGGGGGAGGGATTAAATGGCGTTTTAAGTATCCTAATTTAGTAATTACTTTCTTTTCCTGCAAAAATATGATGCCAGAGACCCTATGTAACAGAGTATTTTTGTCTTTCTCAGTACATGTGTGGAGGGATATGTACGGAATGTCAAATATGTCTTTATACATTTTGGCAAAAGAGTCAGATGCTTCTCTTTTGAAGGCATAGACGGCAAAATCGGGGTAAAGGTCACCTCAGATAGATCTCCGCAACATCTCCGCTTAATTTTTTGCCTCCTGCTGCTCAGCCTTTTTGCTCTCTCGTGCCCCCCACTCCCCTCTGCCAGCTGCCTTTGGCCTTGACAGTGTGTGTGTGTGTGTGTGTTTGTGTGTGTGTGTTTGTGTGGCTATGCAGGTTTGTGGGTCACTGGGTGGCAAAAGCCCCCGCAGATTGTGTTGTGCTGCCACACCAAAAATAAACAGAGTGGTCGAGTTACAGTGCGTAACACGGCTTCTAACCATGCGCAGGATGACGTCAGCATGACCTGCTCCCGCAAACATTAGCTGATATCGCTATGTGGGCAGGTAGCCAGACAGTATCTGTCTGTGTGTGTGTCACAAAGATTTGGGTTGTTTCTTTTTTTTTCGCCGAGCTTCTAGCACCTCTGGTGCGCTGCGATTGCCCGCAACATTTGCTCAGGAGCACTTGGCTTTGAATACATTGCTTAACACTTCTGCCCCCCCCCCACCCCCCCCCCCCCCCCCACCCCCCCACCCCTCTCCCCCCCCCCCTCTCCCCCCCCCCCTCTCCCTCCTCCACACTCCCCCCTCTACACACACTCCTCTACACACACTCCTCTACACACACTCACTCCTCTACACACACTCCTCTACACACAC
>CAAKHD010035525.1:24775-67214 GCA_901007705.1 Fistularia tabacaria | reverse complement strand
GGGTTGTTTCTTTTTTTTTCGCCGAGCTTCTAGCACCTCTGGTGCGCTGCGATTGCCCGCAACATTTGCTCAGGAGCACTTGGCTTTGAATACATTGCTTAACACTTCTGCCCCCCCCCCACCCACCCACCCACATACACACACTTACATGTCACTTCTACCATGTCTCCGGGATAACCACAGAGAAGGAATGTGGATTCATTTAGAAGGGTTGGACAGCGTAGGCTTTATGACCTCAGGGGAGAGAATGAGGCTTTTGTTGAGGCACTTCTCGTTGCTTGACTAAGTGAACGCAACACTGCGGGCATCTCAGCGCAGAGATGTGTTTGTGTTTGTGTGTCCGCTCAGAACCGGCGTGTTTGTGTTCAGACAGACGGGTTGCCCGCTCCTCACCAGACATCTGAAAATCACACTATCACATCATGGCATTTTACCTCAACGTTTTCAGCCCAAAGGCATAATAATACCTCGAAACCGTCTGGTTTAATGTTTCCAAAACTTCTCGTATTTACATTTCTTTGGCCACTAAACAATTGGAAGGAGAATGGCTGACTGTGTGTACTGGGAAGCCGAAGGGCTTATCACTGCTTTGTTCATAAGGCACATGTGAATCTGACTATAATTACAATATATAAAGGGATTAAGTTGCTTCTCAGATGTATTTTTATGTCATGCAATTTGATGCTCCCCCCCATGTGGGATTAAACTGTCTTTATCAAGTGATGAATAAATAGAAAATCATCATACACACCAGTTGGAGGGATCAGTGTTTGTCAAGTGAAGAATAAATACAACTTCTTTTAAAAAGTCATGTGACTTCAAAAACATTTGAGTTGAAAAAGATTCGCTTTGCAGATTTTATCAGTCCCTTTATATGGGCTAAAGCCAAAGGAAATGGTGATAGAGTTAATGGCAGACAATAAAAGATATAAATTCAATAAGAGTGGGATTGGCACCTTTTTTTTCCATAGCCGTCCTTCATCGCACACGAACAGTATTCACTCACTGGCATAACAGGATCTGCCTGAAGTGGTGACCTGATTTTCCAGCACTGGTTTGGTAGGGTGCTACCTCTTATCTCCATATTAACCTGCCTCTTTGCTGGTTAGGTCCACAGCATATGTTACCATAGTAACATGTCCAGCTCAATAGTCAAGTCAGTTTGTTGACACTGACAATCATGGGTAGACTCTGGTGTTGCATGATAACAAGCCCCGGTTGTTTGATATTGGAAGAAAATCAACATTGGCCTCTCCAGGTCCTGCTTACCTAAGAATTTTACATTTTGGCCCACCTGGCTCTTTAAAGATGAACAAAAAAAATAAATCTCATTTGCATTGAGATCAGCAAAAAGACTCCAGGGTGAGATTGTCTTTGTGAGAAGAATGTAATAGCACATTTTAATTTCAGTTAATTCAAAAGAAATTATAAAAGATTGTGATTATGTTTTACATGTAAAGTCACGTCCAAGGTCTTCACTGTCCATTTCCTTCTCCCGCCTTTAGTCGGTGTGACTGAGGTGGAGTGTGTGCGCGAGGGCTGCCAGTCCGAGGCACTGAGGCGACTCTCGGGGTCGGTGCCGGATAACCAGTGCTTCACCGTGGTCTTCAGGGGCCCGAGGAAGAGCCTGGATCTGTTGTGCCCCGGCGAGGAAGAAGCCCGGCGCTGGGTACGAGGGCTGCGAACCCTGAAGGAACGAGCAGCAAACATGACTCAGAAGGAAAAACTAGACCAATATCCTGCTCAATTTTCAGGAAGCTAGAATAAAAATAGCTGAATCAGTGCGCAGTCAGGCTCTTGTCTCGTGCGCCTTCCCACACCCAACGCATAGCAGAGGTGAGTTGTAATGACCGATTAAAAAAGCAGAGTCTAAATATAGTCCAACCATCAGGGAGAATTACGACCCCTCACAGCTAGAGGATGATATCGGTGTGTGAGTGACCGATTTTGCTTACTGGGTGATTTCTCCTTTAATTTAATCTGGGAAAACACAAACCAGCAGGGCACTTGTATTTTATTAACATCTGTTTTTTTCGTATGTTTTTAGCAGGCTGTCGGCAGCCAGAGATGTTTATCTTTCAATGCTCAGTGCACGCGCACATGTGTGTATATATGTGTGTGTGTGTGTGTGTGTGTATTTTCTCTCCTGTAGTTTCTGAGACAGAGCAGGTAGTGACAACCAGCTAATCATGGCCTTCTGTCGCCGAGGACTGATAAACATGTTTTCGGGGAATTTTATGGAGGAAGCTGAAATTTTCCCTGGGGGTTCCGCAGCCTTCAGATTATTAAAAAAAAATCAAATTCTGTGCTGAACGTAATTAATATGTGACTCCACTGAATCTGAGATAAATCCACCGCCTCTTTTTGTTTGGTTGATTATTAGAGAAGCCTTTCAGAAATTCATTCTAGTATTTATATGGATTTTCAGTCACAATATGATTCAAAAAAAGACTTAAATGTCAGTTTGTTAAACTTCCACTATAAATCTACCTGGCCTGGATTTTGCTCCTTAACCCCTCACACTTGGATCCGAAGCTATCTGCAGCGAGCTGATCAGAACCAGGACGGCAAGATGAGCTACGATGAAGTCAAATGGCTGCTGCAGATGATCAACATTGACCTGAGTGAGCAGTACGCCCGCTCGCTGTTCAAGGTCAGCCGAGATCAGCGCCCGTCGTTTTTAGGAGCTTAGTTTCAACAACACAGAGGGTAACAACAGGGCAGAGAAGAAGAATCTATGTTGTTTTTGCTGGTTGGGATCATATCAGTTTACTGTGAGACTCCAGAGTCCTTGCCAGGCCTTCACCAAGCCAAGCCACAGCCCCTCGCAACTTGTCTCCGTCCCCTTTCGGTGCTTACAACAAATCAGCAGCCTGTCACGCCTTCCGTATTATGGGACGTGACTGACCTCTGTGTCCCTCTGTCGTGCCTACTTTTCCACTGATTTTCCTTCCTGATGCAACGTCCACGTCTGTGCTTCCTCAGAGAACAATGCTGCATGCACGGCTGACTCGAGTTATAGGTTTTCCCTTAAAGGAAGTTGAACAACTCCCCTCCAATTAAAATCAAAACAAAACAAAGTTCATTTGAATTGTTATGATATTTTTTCGATACTGTATGTGTGTGTGAGATTTGCTGAGATTCTTCTTGTGTGTAACCCAGAGGTGTGACCGGTCCGGTGACGGCCGTCTGGACCACATAGAGATCGAGGAGTTCTGCAGGGAGCTGCTGCGGCGGCCTGAGCTGGACGCCGTGTTCCGACACTACTCCAGCAACGGCTGTGTGCTTTCCACCGCTGAGCTGCGGGACTTCCTGGGAGACCAGGGCGAAGACGCCTCGCTGAATCATGCCCAGAGTCTCATAGTCACCTATGAGCTCAATGACTGGGGTGGGTCCTGAATGCAGCTTGTGGAGGATGAAAGGAATTACAAGCAAAGCATGCAGTGATCAAACATAATGAGTCTCTTCTTACTATATAATTTACCACATCTGCTGTGGTTAAGGAAGCAAGGTAAGGAAATGAGACAAGTTTCAAAAAACTCTCAGGAGAATGTCTTAGGAAGATAATATCAGATGTTTGCTTTCATCAATTTGCTTGATCTGGATGCTTTATCCTTCCTCACAGCAGCAGATGTGGCAGTATCTCAGGAATCAATTTCTACATTGGGCTTAAAGACTGTCACTTTGTCCCTCACACAAGTTAAGCAAAATTTAGACAAATGTAGACAGCAGTGCGGGTTTTGATTTTTCATTTCAAAATGACAAAGCTCAACTCTGTGTCAATGTAATGCCTCTCAATAAACCCAATACATAAGAAGGTAAATTGCCTTTAGAGCATCAGAGGTCACACAATTTCAGGTTATTTTTCAAAAACCAATGGAGTATTGTACAAAGTATTTGTAAGGCATTGGGTACTTAAGAGTGTAGCTGTTTTTTTTTAGCTAAATGTTGTTGTTTTCCATAACATATGATTGATTTTAGGCAGCACAGTGGTGCAGTAGTTCACGCTTCCATCTCCCAGCACGAAGGACAAGTGGTTCGATTCCCACAGGGAAATCTGTGTGGAGTTTGCATGTTCTCCCCGGTTTCCTCCCACCTTCCAAAAACATGCAGACAGTTAATTGGAAAATTGCCCAGACATCTGAATGAGAGAGTGAGTGGCTGTCTCAATATGTGGCCTTGCGGATTGACTCTACCCTGCCTCTGGCTCAATGACAGCTGGGATTACACACAGATACTGATAGGAAGATCGCAGGATACGATGATGGAAGGATGGATGAACAAACAAATTCACGATTCAAGAAAAAAGTATCTGCAAATTGTCCACCTTTTGAAAGAGATTGTGCCTCTTAGTTTTAACATTTCATTTATTAATGTCATTGAGTTTACAATAGTTTTTTTCACTTAAAAGACAAATCAAACAGCATAGTTCTAAGCTTATTAATGACCTTAAGTCTTGGACTGTTGCATCTGATTGGTTAATATGGATGGACTGAAGAAACGATCGTCTTAATGTTAGATTAATCTAACTTTCATAATGAATAACAATTTCATAAGGGTTCATTTAAATATCATACAAAAGTGATTTTGGTTTCCAAAAAGTGGTCTTGAATCCCATTTTAAAATGTGAAGCCTGTGTTTGGGAATTCAAAGGGCTCACGTTTCCACGTATCCTCTTGCAGTTCTTGCTACTGCCACTGGGAAATCTTGAGAAATGCCCAGGCAATGAACATAATTTTTGTGTGTTTAAGGCCTTAAATTAAAAGAAAGAAGATCGTTAGCTATCCTCAGAGAGGCCTCAGAGAGGAATATTGACTGAGGCCTGTTCTTCTTTCTTGCAGCTCAGAAGAACCAGTTCATGACCCAGAACGGTTTCACCATGTACATGCTGTCCCGGGAGAATGATGTATTTAACCCTGACCATGCCAAAGTGTGCCAGGACATGAGCCAACCCCTGGCGCACTACTTCATCTCCTCATCGCACAACACCTACCTCACCAAAGACCAAGTCACCAGTGCCAGCAGCACAGAGCCATACATCCGGTATTCAAACGCAACGTCTTTTGTTTTCATAGCAGCCCCAAAGGAATGTTGCGATAGTGTTTTTATAAGCACAGTTAAGGAAGTGTGTTGTGTGTGTGTTTGTGTTTATGTGTTTATGTGTGTGTGTGTGTGTGTGTGTGTGTGTGCGTGTGTGCGCGTGTGCGTGCTTGTGTACGTGCGTGCGTGTGTGTGACTGACAGGGCTCTGAATCAGGGCTGTCGTTGTGTAGAGCTGGACTGCTGGGATGGAGATAAAGGCGAACCTGCCATCTACCATGGCCACACTCTGACCTCTAAGGTGCCGTTCAAGGAGGTCATTGAAACCATTGCCCAGTATGCCTTCAAGGCAAGTGCCGCCTGGTGTTTCACTGTAAGCGTCAATTGTTCACAAAACCAAATGGAATAAGATTGAATCGGCAACCATGCAGGACCCAGACATCATTTCAAGTCACAAAAGCCTTTAACCTTGTATCAAAAGGATGTACGAAATTCAGTTGAATTTCACCCAAAAAAATTGAACGAACCATTCTGGATGCTGGTGGATTTTGCGAATTCAAAATTAAATCCCAAATCAGCAAAATCCATGCATTTAATTCATCCATGCAAGTTGTCCCCCATAAAAAATAGACATAATTTAGCAGCCCTGGAAAAGAATGACGAATCAAATAAGGTGTAAGCTATGAGTGAGTAACTTGGATACTCCAGTGTAGCGACAGTACATGCAGGCATTCAAATCCTATTCACCACAGTGAACTTTCTTCCTTCGAATTGAAGAAATATGGATATTTAACCTCATACGGGCCATTTATTTCCATTTATTCATTTCTTTGATCAGATATTTCCATTATATCCTACCCCCCTTTTATCTCTTGCAGGGTTTCCCCCCAGTAGCCACGACAAGGAGCTATTAAGTGCCCCTCCACATATTTCTTTCTGTTCTCCAATGGAGTTTTCACTAAAGACACTTAGATTTTACATGGCTGTATTATTTGAATGCCGTTGGCCACCTGCTCCCATCATCCTCTGGTATTTGTTGTGTGAAATAGATGTTGTTCAACACAACCTCCTCTAAACTAAATATACCCTGTAAGGACGTTGTCTGCCAGCTGGGTGCCTGCCGGGCAAATCTGGATTTCTGACTCCTGGCCTTCACAGATGACTGCACCGCCTGCAAGTTGCATTTGTTTCTGGGGCAACTGTGCATTGCTGTTTTCTTTGACGTGCTGTTGTGGCACCGTGTCAGCTCCTACGTTGCCTGTACTCGTTCTAATTGAAATTTAATGGCTCAGCATGGGTTTCTTTTTCTTTTTCCCCGTGTTTGTCCCCCACAGGCGTCCCCTTACCCACTCATCTTGTCCTTAGAGAACCACTGTTCTGTAGAGCAGCAGGCTGTCATGGCCAAACACCTTCGTACCATCTTGGGAAGAAAACTCCTCACCAAGCCTCTTGCTGGTCAGCCGCTTAAGGATCTGCCCTCGCCAGAGGTACAGCACCAACACAGCACACAAACAGACGCGCGCATGCAAACACACAGCTTCTTTTGAAGACCTTTGGCTGTCCAGTTTTCTAATGAAGTCATTTGTTCCTATGACCTTCCATGCAGGAGCTGAAGGGGTACATTTTGGTCAAAGGGAAGAAACACACCCCTCACCTGGGCCAGCTGGGCAAGAACGGCAGCCACGCCAGCTTCTCTTCCAGCTCTGATGACGAGCTAGCGAGCAGCAACAAGAACACACCCAAGAAGGACCCAACAAAGGTCTCTTCCCAAAGACAAGCCCTTGTCCGCCTCCACACTGCCTTTTGTGAACTTTTCAGATGATCAATCAGTTTCGTCTTACGTTTGCACGTTCCCATCACAGGTCTCCGCTAAACTGTGCCCGAGGCTCTCTGAGCTGGTGGTGTACTGCAAGAGCGTCCCCTTTCGGGGATTTGAAAACACACGGGATAAACCAGCCGACGAAATGTCCTCCTTCTCTGAAAGCGATGCCCTCCGGCTCATCAAAGACTCGGGTACAACGGAGGAAATAATCGCATCTTGACATTTCAGAGGGAAAGTCAAGCAGTTTTTTTTGACTGCCTCACTGCAGCTGATTTTAATGAAAACCAATTCAGCCTCTTGAACAGCCTGGCATGCATGTTTTCTGTCTTTTTCATTGGCAGGGAAGCTTTTTGTCAGACACAACAGCAAGCAGCTGAGCCGGATCTACCCCTCTGGCCAGCGCCTCCAATCATCCAACTACGACCCCCAGGAAATGTGGAATGGCGGCTGCCAGATGGGTTAGTGTTACGATCCATGAGCTAGCTGCGATGATAGCAGAAAATTAATTCAATTCATTTGAAAAAATGGGACGGGGTCAATTAACTGCCAAAGAAATATACAAGGGACTCTCCCTGATGTACCCATACATTCCTACAAATTGCTGCCGTGTCACAGCACATCGATGTCAGTGATTCAATTTAGTGTAATTCAGCGTTCATTCGAGCACAGCGGTTCTGGAGCTTCACGCGTGTGAGTGGACTCAAGCCGCGTAACTTCTTCTGGATGTGCCGTGCTCCACAGTGGCTCTGAACTTCCAGACTTCGGGTGAACAGATGGACCTGAATCAGGGGCGCTTCCTTCCCAATGGCCGCTGTGGGTACGTCCTGAAACCCAGCTTTCTGTGCAGCCCGACATCCAACTTCAACCCAGAGAACACGGGCGGAGGGCCTGGTCACATCCCCACGCAGATGACTATACGAGTAAGTGCAGTGCACCTGACATAATCTGAATCGACTCATTTACAGTCAGCTGTGTTATAACTTACTGTTGCGGGAGAACCGTTTCCTTTCCAAAACTGATTCTTTGATATAATATATGTCCATTTTATGGAGATATTTACCTTGGAATTCTTATCTCAAGCTATTTACCCCCATAATCATCACCACCATCATAATTTTACGATATATATCCTTTGAAGCACAATGATAATAAAATGCTTTATATTAAGGAGACATATAGTTCAAGATTCTAATGTTCTTTTTATCATAACATAATTTTGCCTATTCAAATTTTGTCTTTTCTCTATTCTTTGAGTTTCTTCCATTTTTCATTTTTATTTCAGTTTTTGAATAGTTTAGAGTGAGCCAAAGCAAGGGTGTGCAGGATGAGAGTGCTTTGAAGGGCGAACGGCATTTTGTGAATTTAATATCATTTTTGTAACTTTGCTATTTCCAGGTAATTTCAGCGCAGCAGCTTCCAAAAATCAATTCGGACAAGGCTCGCTCGATTGTGGACCCACAGGTGTGGGTGGAGACTCACGGGGTGGCCATCGATAATGCAAGGCAAAAAACACACCGCATTGACAACAATGGTACTTGTTTGGTCTCATAGCTTCATAACAGTACAAACCTATAACCTTAATCCACAACAATGTTTTAGTCTAAGGGATCTGTGCAGCAGAGGGGGGCTGAATACTGGGTTATGACTAATTATTTTGGAACAATGTACTGCTGATGATGTTCAGCATTAGTGTATGATTTTGTTTGAGGCATTGGTAAAATGTTAGAAGCCTTTAGCTTTTCACCACCAGATGCTGTGCTGATCGAGTCTATAATATTTTTGCAGCAGGTTCAGCTTGAGAAAGGCTCTGGCTCTGCTTGGTGAATTCAAAGCTCTCGTGCGCCCTCTACAGGTTTCAACCCACGGTGGGACTGCACCCTGAGCTTCCAGCTGCAAGTTCCTGATCTGGCCTTGGTGCGGTTTGTGGTGGAGGATCATGATCACACTGCAAAAAATGACTTTGTGGGACAGTTCACATTACCTTTCACAAGCCTCCGCACAGGTGCTCATGATCATCACATGTGCTTTTTTCAAAATGGGTTAAAACAGCTGGCACGTTGTTTGTGATATGCGTTCTACATTTTCTCTTTTCAGGTTACCGTCATGTCCACTTACTGAAGGCAGATGGTTCAAGGCTTTCCCCTGCCACGCTCTTTATACATGTCAGAGTGTCCCGCAAAGGGGTTCCCATCAAGAGTGTGTCTGAAAGTATTGCCCTAGCGAAAGGCAAGGCATGATGTCCACGCTGAGCTGAGCGTGTAGCATTCTTCTGACATAAAGAGCTTTGATAAAAAGAAAGGGTGGGGGGCTCCTAATGTAAGGGGAAAGACTGCTGCCTCAAGCCAGATGTTTATTATGGACCTCAAGTGGTCCAATTTACCCGGAGCTGTTTTCCAACGCCAGAAGAGTCTTTCATTAGAGATGGAAATGCTAGTTTGTGCTCAGAAAATCAACGACCTTGGGCTGGATTTTGAATCTGTAACACATTTTGGCAGTGGATGGTGCTAGCTGGAGCGTTTCAAGCACAGCAGCGAGGCTTGTGGGATCGCTTAAAACAACTGTCGGATGACGGTGTTAACCCAGATGTGTGAGAGGTCAACTCCTGTTAATATGACAAAACGGTGACAATGTTGAATGAATAATGGATGATTTTATTTGGTTCTAACTTAGATAATGTCAGTATTTGAAAACATACTTGACCGCAGCTGCATCGAATTAATGTTTTCAGAAATGCAACCTTAACAGAGTGTTATATTCCAGTTTAAAGTAGCTATATTTCTTTGTATTATTAATGATTAAGCACTAACTGTGAGTTCATACTGATGAAATAATCTTTCATCACTTGTCATAGGATATATTGTTTCTGAGGAGTTAACAAATTCAGTTCAAATGTGCTCTTCTTGCTTAATTTTAAATATCTTTCTATTTGTCTTGATACTTAAAAATCTTACAAAAGGAACTTGAAGTATAGGCATTGTTAAGGCATATACAGACGTTTACAACTCCTGAAAGTAAGCTTTGTGCGTTCGTGCAGCATCATTTCATACAATCAAACGAAAAGCATTAAAGTTAAATACTTTCACAGATTCTGCATGTAGTTAGCCTTTTTCTGGATTTTATTAGAATTCTTATTCAAAAGCTTGTATATTATCTGTACTGCCATACTGTTGATAACCAAGTTGCTATTGACTGCAGTATTCAAGGGCTCACTTGAAAATGCGTAATAGGGAGCCTCCTGTTAAAAAAGAAAGCTAGAATGAAAATAATGGTGCCGTTCTCAAGGATGTTCATAAATTATTTTAATTGCAATGTAGATCCAATCTGTTTTTTTATGTTTTAGCTTGTGGTGAGTGAAGAATTGATTTGTCGTGTAAGTGCATGGAGCATGTTTTGAGAAAAGCTACTCGAGGAAAATTACGGACAAGAATGGATTTCACTAGAAATTACAAAAAGCATACTCGTAAATGTCGGTTGTAATTCTTTTCACCGAGAGGTTTGATTAGTCTTTTATTGTTAGAGTACTTTTAAGTACTTCAACATTGTCTTACATTTTTACTGCAAGAAAAACACTGAATGAATATGGATTTCATCCAGCACTGCTATGGAAAGTAGACAGAACCCTGCGGTCAGTCAAGTAAACAGGTTTACAGTAGAACTTTATGAATTAGCAGTTTGGTAGGATATGACTTGACTGACTGGGAACTTAATTCTGTTAGAATAAAAAAAAGCACCAGGACAGGCGAACGTTACCATCTGGTAAATCGCTTGCCCAACCAGAAGCACTTTCTCCCTTCACTCCCTCTGATGGCCCACAGGGGGCGACTGCGATTACCTTATATTTCACTGTATCTGTGACAGCAGAAGACATTTTTCTAATAGGCTTCCAGATTCCGTCCCTAGTATCAGTTCCTCTTCAGTGCAGGAAGATGTTTTTGGATTTGAATGGCAGCTTGACTGCTGCGGCTGGAGGTCATGTCGCTTTCTTTGTGTGCTCGCAAAAGCCTGAAGATGGATAGTTACAAAATCTGAGACTCAGCATTTCAAGCACAGAAAACAGTAGTTGTCCAGTTGCCCAGTCCACAGTGTTTTTTCTCCTTTTTTGTTTGTCTTTAAGCATAGCCTCTCAGTATATAATACTAATGAGCTGACGTCAGCTTGATGTTTGGCTGTTTGACTATCTTTAAAATATACAAATGATAGAGATTAATTCAGATCTAAAACAAGTAATCCTTTATATACATTTTTGATAAAGTATTTTTATAACTACTTCCCACCTATCTACATGAACTGGAAATAGATACTTTTAGGCTAATGTTTTATTTTCGTCAAGTGTTATGCTGCTTCTTTAGCTGTTAAATTGGAGAGACTGAGTCTTAGCCTGATTAGGGAGTTTGAAAAATTTGAATTCAACTGTCAAGCTGCAGGATATGTGTTTGGCTATGAAAAGATTAAGGCATGCTATTTAAGTTGTCACTAAAAGCTTTATTAATGCTTAACAATTTTCTACAGGTAAAGCTGAAGTTGGATCTGTCAAGATATTTCACATACGCATTTGTGTTTTGTGATGAAGCTGTGTAAAATCTTGGACATCTATTAAAAAGGTCTGACTTTGTGCCTGCATCATGATGGTAGTTTGATGTCTGTGCAGTGTTACTGCAGCACATTTCAAGCAAATAGATGATAGCGGGTTTGTTTTTAACCCTAGAATCAACAAATATAGTGAAGAAAAACTCAGTGAAACTGCCGTGAATTGACTCTTACAATTAATCTGCGTCTCTGTTTCTGACCTTCGTGATCCCTAAATACCAGTCCTATTAAAAACACGTGACGTTTCTAGACCTCACCATTGATGTTTGAAAGTCAGATTGAAAGGAAAACAAAAAACAACTCACCATCCATTCAAAAAACCCCAAGTAAGAGCCACACACTCCTATTGTAAAAGATTATTTATGCAAAAGGCAGTATATCGTATCTTACACCATATGCTACTGAAAAAAACTCAAGGTTGTCCATGTATACAGACATTTAACATTTCTTGGCAAAGGCATAATTGCTGTTCTGCCCTCAGGCTCAATGACAGATCACATGGTTTAAATGCAAATTTATTTGTGAGCAACAAAGACTTTTTCTTCTCATATGGAAAATGTGTACTTGACCTTTTCAGCCAACAAAAGAATCATCTCCATTTCAACTTATTGAGAAGGCAAGCAAGTTGATATGAGAACTTTATTTTTAAGAAATATGTGCAGTGATTATAATTTGAAAATGTTAAAATTTTATAAAAGAAAAAACTTAAGCTAATACATAAACATGCTTAAGTTTGGCACGAGCCATAGGGGAGTCCATTTTGTTCATTTTCTCAGTGGGATAAAATTAAAGGAAATCTTCCTTTGTCTTGCCACACATTAGAATCATATGACATTAGACAATAAAACAAAACAATGAAGAAATCATAATTAGATGATCAGAAATGTGCTTAGCCTTCTTCCATACATTTACCAATGCACCTCCATGACTGCCATATCCTTAAATTTACTGAAGCACCTGTGTACATAGATTTACTATTTAATAATGATAGTAGTAATAAATAATAATAATACTTATTATTATTATGTATTAATTACATTTAGCAATATTTGTTTCTCTTAGTGAATTTTACTTGGACATATTACCATGACATTCTGCAAAGAAACACCCTTAAATGTGCAATACTCTCAAAGATAAATGGGGAAGTTGCTCCCAAGTTAGCAAGTTGCTGCTGCAATAACGAATTTGTGTTTTTAAAATGTGATTATGGCTGTTAATATAAGAGTCTGAAAAGTTAATTTAAAAAGCATTTTTGACATGTTAACTTCTCAAATGTTGAGGTGGTGAGGAGTTTGGGGTCAAGACCTGAAAAGGGTGAGAAATCCTGTAAGCAGGCGACCAAAGACACATTCCTCAGTATGTTATCTTATTCCAAAAATAATGATTGAGCTCGCCTAGGTGACAAGGCAGCGGAACATTGTGTTTTGTGTAAACCATCGGATTCCATGGTACCGAGAGGGGACTGAAATGCAGCGCTATTTCCGCTAACGCTCGGAGCCAATAGCGTCGAGGGAGCTTTAAACGCGTCGGGGACATGCGGTGGCTCCCCCACTTCCTGGTTGAAGATGGCGGATGAGAATGAGACAGCACCGATGCCGGAGAAGGAAGATGTAGAGGATCACGGACACTGCAGCGACTGCGAAAATGAAGAGCACCACTTTGACGATGGGTGAGAATGCGTGTTAGCACTGCACTGGCGTAAAAACTACGACGGTAATTTTAGAGCAGGGCAAAGAAGAGGCGAAGTAGAGCCGCGGCGAATAGTCGGGGTGAGACAGCCGTTTATGGAAGATGTCCCGCCCACTTGCTGTCATCTAATTGGCTGGTTGAGAAGTTTCCCTGACCATCCTGTGGTGTGATTCGTCCAGAGCACTATGTGGGTGGGATTTCGGCTTGCGGTCTCCGAGCCCTGTGCTTGGTAGCAAGGCGTTGTAGCTCGACAGAAAATCAAAGTGAAGTAAAAAGCTAAGCTAATTATTAAACGCGTTTGTTTTCCTATTCTCACTGAGCTTATAGAAAGATAGACAATTGGACTTAAGGTGACAGTATTCTATTTTATTCGCTCAGCCACGTGCACTTTATCAAGTTGATGCAATTCATGTCAATCACAGTTGACATTTTGCTAGTTAAGTTAGCTTGCAGGCTAGCATAGCTGTCAAACCCCTATTGTCTGGGAATGGATGTCGGTGCAAATACCTTCCAAATAAGGCAAAACGTGCACACGCAGCGTCGATTCCCATGCAGAGGGTTAAAGTTGTCTCCTTAAGTGGGCCTTGTTTGTCCGTAGAATCAACATGGCTTTTAATCCTTCTATAATCACAGAAGTATGAAAGATCCGCTAGTCCTGATCAGGCATGCTCCTGAACAGGCTTGGAAGAGAATTACACTATTTCGTGGCTTTGGGTTCTGTGAATATTTACCAAGTGCGGAGCTCAAGCTTACAAATATTGAAGCATATCCTTGTGATCATGGCGAGTACAATAAAGGGTAGATGGGATACTTATGACACCCCATGGTTACTTATCTTGAATGACAACCCATGGTTACTTATCTTGAAATGTATTTGGGTTTACTAGTGGCACCTTTGTTTCAGGTTTGCATTGCATTTCGCAAAAATGTTACTTTAAATCAGAATGGATCTTTCCAACTATACACTGCAGAATTATATTGTTTTCTTTATTTAAGCTCTTTTCATCTT
This sequence comes from Fistularia tabacaria, assembly GCA_901007705.1. Classification (NCBI taxonomy): domain Eukaryota; kingdom Metazoa; phylum Chordata; class Actinopteri; order Syngnathiformes; family Fistulariidae; genus Fistularia; species Fistularia tabacaria. The sequence goes on along the minus strand of CAAKHD010035525.1, from coordinate 53,068 downwards.
GCGATTCTTAAGATTTATTGCAGACTGCAAAGCATGGACCAACTTAAAGGAGAAAGTGATCACCCTGTTCATTAAATGAAGTGAACTACATGGTTAAGCTGCCTGGTGCTGTTTTTAAGCATAGATGAGCAATTCTCCTGCACACACGCACACACACACGGAAAAGAGATGGGTCCTTGCTGTGAACTGGAATACTATGTTGAAGTGGAAGCCTGTGGAACAAACTATTGAATGTTTTGTTGTCCATTGTCCCAGTCGCTCACTGACCCCATGTACATATACATGTACATGGGCATTGAAACCACAAACTCCTTTCCAAAGGTCATGTGATTCACCATCTGCGCTGGTGTTACAAATACAGGCCAGTACTCACTCCTGCTACTCTCTTGGACAATAATGAGATTATCCTCTGTAAGTATGCGGTCTCTCACAGGACTGAAGATGGATGGGTGGGGGTGTGTTGCTCCTCAGATTTGAACTGATCAGAAGTTGTGTTTCTGACACAGGCTGCGAGAGTGGCTTGCAAGACCTGTTATATATTCTGGACCCCTCTTTGCCATATCAGCACAAAAATGCAGAAACAGATACATCAATTCACAGTGTCTCTGTATCTGGAACTTACAAATTGTACTTGAAAATGTAGACTCTACTTACTATACCTAAGTACTAACAAAAGTGTGTAGCCTTAGTTATTAAAGAGCTTTTTTTTTTCTAAAACTACACTCTGGGCCATCAAAAAGGCACATGTTTCCCAATCTAGATGGAGGGAAGTTGATGAACCTCTTCCAGCTAATCATGTGACCTGGCATTGCAATTGCATTACTGAATCTTGGTTGGGTGGTAGGGAAAGTCTGTTTAATGGAATTCCTTCTATTTTGATTTGGCTCTTGAGTGTGAAGAATCATTTAGAGAAATGCTGCTGAAAATTGCAAAATAGGCGCTCCTTGTTAGCACACCTGGTTGGCGTGCACTCACTAGACAACATGACCCATTTCTTTATTAGCTTGGGATGCTCATATCTAGTGTAAAATGATTTAAAATGACTGTTTGTGTTGCATTTGAGGGTCTAGAAGGTACATCACAGTTTTAGAATATGAATATTAAAAGCTGTCACAACCATTTGTCAAATTGAGGTGTTGCTCATAGTGATGAACCTGGAAGGATGTGCAGCTTCTCCTGGCTTTCAAAGATCATTTATTATTTTAAGCAGTTCCAAGTAACTCTTTGTTTAGCTGCTTTGCTGCAACCTTGCTGTTTTCTTTGACTGTCCGCGCTCTGTTCAGTTTTCTCTTGGCTCAGAGTCGAAAGATGTCTTCACAGAATGCCTTGTGCACTCCTTGAGCGACGGCAAATGGACAAATTGTGAGTGATTAGCAAATGGACATAGTGGAGCATTTGGTAGCTTGGGAGTGGGAAATTTCCCTTGGGGGTTGAAAATAATAAAACAGGGCCAAGGGATGCTGAATATTAGAAGTGAATTCACTTGGTAGAGGGAAAAAAACACCACCGCGGGCAGAGATTGGGAAAGATAAAAGCCCCATTTACCAGGAAGCCTCTTCAGTCAGAGATGGTAACATGGATGCCTTCTATTTCTGTCTGTCAGTGACAGGGGCCTGGGTGACGACACTGGCGCCAAGAAGAAGAAAAAGAAGCAGAAAAAGAAGAAGAAATCTGGTGCCACAGAAGCTGCTCAAGATCCCCTTGCCAAGGCATGACTTAATCTCATCAGTAACAGAATTGCTGGGAAAAAAAACAAAATTCACCAAACTTGTATGATTCCTACTGGCCTGCAGCTTCCTCCTGCACTCCTCATGAATGATTTGCATGCTTGTTGTACATGGAAGATGAAGGATGTCCTGTGGACTGCAACATATACAACTTTGCAGTCATAGATTTTAAGGCGCCACTCTTTATACACACACACACACACACACACACACACACACACACATCATTAAACCTTGTGTCTGGATATCACAGACTGCAATGACCCTCACATTAAGTCAGGATTAGCTGACCCAAGTTACCCTTGTCACTTAAGTATTAACCCCTTCCCACACATTCACACGCACATACATTGCGCGCACAGTGATGAACTAGGTTCTTTTTTATTTATCAATTGATGGCTACAAAATTATTAGAATTTCAATTTTCAGTTTATCTATCCAGAACCGATTTTAGATAGTTTTAATTGATTTAGAATAGTGGCAGTTTCTATTATTAGTAATCCTGAAATATGTTTACTTAATTAGTAATCTAAAGCACCTTTCACACACACTTTTAATAATAAAAGTGACAAAACAGCAAAAAATTGAAATGTGTGAAACTTCCCTCTTAAAATTACTCGGAAGGTTGTAAAAAGTACCATATATACTCCATGAATGGGTTGTACACTCTCAAAATATAGGTGTTTAGCATTCTGCAAGTGCACACAAAACATGCCTGGAGGGATGCTAGGATGTATTTGTCTATTTCACGCTCCAAAATAATCCTCTCAGCTTTGTTTGTGCAACCAAATTTCACTGAGGTGACCTCTTTGTCTTCTTTCTAGTTTCTTTTTTATTGGGTTATTTCATTGGGCTGACCATCTTCCATTTAGTGAGAGCGTGTGACCGGGTGGTTCATTGCCACCTCTGAGCCACTCATTTCTTGTTCATTCATCAAATTGACAAATAAACCAGAGACTTGATTTTCTGTCACAAGCTGAAGAGGGTGCGTCGGTCCTCTTGCTGATTTCTTCTCACCTTTTTCAGTGTTTTTCGTTTGTGCTCCACTTATTAATTTATTTATCATTTTTTTATTTTCCCATCACAGGTGAATTCGTTGCCAGCTGATAAGCTACAAGAGATCCAAAAGGCCATCGAACTGTTCTCTGTAGGCCAAGGCCCTGCAAAAACCATGGAAGAGGCAAGTCGGAGGAGTTATCAGTTCTGGGACACACAGCCTGTACCCAAGCTAGGTGTGACATCTGTCTTTCAGTTCTCAGTAGATTTACCCGTGTCTTTATTTTGTGCCTTGACAATAACACTGTTTTTTTTTTGCTCAAGGGGAAACGGTGACATCACATGGCTCCATTGAGCCCGACAAAGACCATATTCGCGAGGAGCCCTACAGCCTCCCTCAGGGCTTCAGCTGGGACACCCTGGACCTGGGGAACTCTGCTGTGGTGAGTCGGGATGGACAATGAAAACTGCTTCTCATCTTAATAATTTATTTTTTCAATCTTGCCTTTCTGACTGTGGCTTATTTTGCAGAATCTGCTTCAATTTATGCAACTATGCTGCAAAATAATTGCACGGCATGGCTTTAATTTGAGAGAAACTGTGATAAGAAATGGTTGCAATGTTTTCTAAATTATAATTTCTGGTAAGAATACCTGGAAAAAAAAATTCTATGACGACTGCTCCTAAAACTGATTTATTAATACGGGAAAATGTCAGATAATGAAGTAGCACCAGTCAAATGTACCTTGACTAAGAGAGTCTAAATGAGAACCGAAGTGCAAATATTTTGTAATAAAAATTGCAACAAAAAATATAGCCAGTAATCAACCTGGGTGTGGCTAAAGAGAGACGCAGAATCGATCCTGGTGTCGGCATGAATGGAATCCCACAGAGTTCAGAAATGTGTAAGAACAAACAAACTCATTGACAAGGCTGCTCAGACAGTGTCTCTCTATGATTTGACACCATTCCAAAAGTGATTTTGTGAACACACACAATATTTGATCTGGACATCAAGACTGTAATGCACTCCTTTCATTTTCTCCTAATCCAGCTCAAGGAGCTTTACACCCTTCTCAATGAGAACTATGTGGAAGATGATGACAACATGTTCCGATTTGACTACTCCCCCGAGTTCCTGCTCTGGTAACTTATCATTTGTGAATTTTTCTAATGGCAATAATCCAATCTATTTCTGCAATTAAGAACCTGTGGTATATTTGTATGAAGGAGTTAAGTGACTGGAGGGGACCAAATGGCCAGATGTGTCTTGTCTTTGTCTCCAGGGCTCTGCGACCCCCTGGCTGGCTTCCCCAGTGGCACTGCGGGGTCAGGGTAAACTCCAATCAGAAGCTGGTTGGCTTCATCAGTGCCATTCCTGCCACCATCCATATCTATGACATGTAAGCAAGCGTGGTGTTTCAAATTTAACTGACCATCACTCAAACTGTCATTTCCAGCATCCTACTAACTTGATATTATCCATCCACTCCCAACTTTTGGGTTTGCTGTTAAGATAGAAGTTTTATCATGTTCATTCTCTTTGATGCTCACATTGGTATTCTTGTCTTGCAGAGAAAAGAAAATGGTTGAGATCAATTTCCTGTGCGTCCACAAGAAGCTTCGCTCTAAACGGGTGGCTCCGGTTCTGATTAGAGAGATCACTAGACGGGTCAACCTGCAGGGTATTTTTCAGGCTGTTTACACTGCTGGAGTGGTTCTGCCAAAACCAGTGGGTACATGCAGGTGGGTTTCGGTACTCTCTGAGCACATACAAGCTTTTCGGTCCTGTTTTATGATGTAAGTTAAAATACTTGTAAACTTTGTTTTTTGTGCAGATACTGGCATCGTTCTTTGAACCCCCGCAAGCTAATCGAGGTGAAGTTCTCCCACTTGAGCAGGAACATGACAATGCAGCGCACAATGAAGTTATACCGCCTGCCTGAGGTGTGGAACAGACAAATAATACATTTAAAACCAGGAAACCTTTCTTTCGTAAGTCATGAAATTGCGCCATCATAACTGCTGTCCCTTGTCCAGGCCCCAAAGACTCCAGGCCTGCGGCTGATGACAAAGAAGGACGTACCACTCGTGCATCGCCTCCTCAAAGAGTATTTGAGTCAATTCAACCTGGTCCCTGTTATGAACCAGGAGGAGGTGGCTCATTGGCTGCTACCCCGAGAAAACATTATCGATACTTACCTAGTGGAGGTAAATTTATAAATGTATATCTCTAATTTGTTGTAAATTGTAAACTGTTCTATTATTGCATTTTAATGAGTTAGGTAGTCTTTGAATACTTAAAAAAATCCCTGCCTTTGTGTCACACAGTATCTAAAGGTTATGTTTCTCTTGTCACAGTCCAATGGCAAAATCACAGATTTCCTGAGTTTCTACACACTGCCCTCAACTATTATGAACCATCCTGTGCACCGCAGTCTAAAGGCAGCATACTCCTTCTACAACGTGCACACTGTCACCCCGCTGCTCGACCTGATGTCTGATGCCCTCATCCTGGCCAAATCTGTGTGTGACTGAGCAGTGCATTCATCCAGGTTCTCTTTTTCATGCACATCCCCAAGGGAAATAATGGTTCCTCCCCTCTGATCTTTTGCAGAAAGGGTTTGATGTCTTCAATGCACTGGATCTAATGGAAAACAAGACCTTCTTGGAGAAGCTCAAGTTTGGCATTGGCGATGGCAATCTACAGTATTATCTGTATAATTGGAAATGTCCAAGCATGGGTTCTGAAAAGGTACGTTTTATGCCTTTCTAAGGCCAAAGATTTGAGACAAAAATCTAAACTGGGCTGTTGTTTTCCAGGTTGGGTTGGTACTGCAGTGACATCCTTTTATGCCAGAAGTGAGTGTTAGTGTCAGACCAGGAGAGCGCATCATCAAACTGGCCAACTGACAGATGGAGTGACAATGTCCTGCTTCAGGAGAGGAAAACCCACCGCCCATTTTACTTTTCGCCCTTTTTGAACTTTGACCTGCACTACCGCTGCCAGGCTGGGAGCTGGAGAGAGTCTTCCTGCTCTTCCTCCTCCCTTCTCCACACGGACCTTAAATCATTGTAATTAACCATCCCAAAACAAAGTGTATCACATTTGAAAGCTGTCTGGATTGTACCAAACAAACACACACACGCACACGCACGCACACACGCATACATACATACATACATACATACATACATACATACATACATACATACATACATACACGCAAGAATGGTTTGCACAGGTTACTGTATACCAAACATTCACTGTTGATGTACCAGGAAACATACAAGACATGTAAATATAATCAAACATAACTGCAAATCATGACTTAACACATGCACATTAGAACCTACTGTTTTATTTTATTCCTCCAGGTTGGGAGTGCTTTTTGCAATTGAAATAAATCTGTCATCCTTGAGTTTTAGAGATAAAAAAGAAAATTATGAAAAAATATTTTAAAGATGAAAAGGCTGAAAAAAAGATGAGGTAATAAATGCCAAAAGCAGACACCAGATAAGGGCTTCTGATTTTCCTTGACATGCTTGACCCTTTGTTTTTTTTTTTTCTCATCAAACCCTTTGTCGTACCAGTCATTATGTGACAAGGTCAACTCTGCTTTGAGGAAAAAGAAAATGCTGGAACTGCCTTTTGTATTCTTGAGTTCTTTACTCCTATGTTGACTGTTGTGACCCATCTCCGCCCCCTGCCATTGGGCCAGCCCTGTCGCAGAGCAGTGCGATTTCAGACAAGGCCGAACAACCGAGCAGAGGCCAAAGGCTCTCTGACGGGTTTCGCTCAACACTTCCCCTGCAGGGACAACCTCTCGATTCAACTACAACCCCTGTTGCAATGTCTGCTCTGGCTGAGTTGAAGGCTTTGGACTTTGAGGTCTCTGCTCGAATGCGTACAGCAAGCAGTTCTGTAGACTCTGGCCATCCTTATACTGTAGGCTGGGGGTGAATATGCTGAATATTCATTTTAAGATAATGCAGTTTTTACATACACACGGTAGGCATTGTAACGAGCCCTGTACTTGTGCAGAATGGCAACGGTTCGACTCAAAACCTGATATAAAGTTATTCATCCTATTTCTCAAGAGTATGGTGTGTGAAGGTTGGGGTTGGACATAATAGCGGCCTGTTGACAGTAGCCTGGACATTGTGCAGGGTGAGCGGTGATAACTGGGGAAGGGTGCCTCTCAGAAGTATTTCTTATATAAAATGTGGGCTGTTTTTTTTTTTTAAAAAAACATGTAACAGAAAAAAAAGAGTTGTGAGGTGTAATGATACAAGAGCGCATGCTAGGATGCAGGTGATTTTTTTTTTTTGTTTTTGTTTTTGTTTTTTAAGCAAAAATAAAATTTAGAAGTGGCTTTGAGGAATTTGCACTTTTTTTCTCGTTGAACTTCTCTTTAATATTTAGAATCAGAATGGGAAAATAATTCAAGGAACAGGTACGCATAATTGAGATCTTAGAATGAAATAAAAATGTTTCTAAGTTCAAGTGATTTCTGTGTCAGAAAATCCAATTACAGTAAGGAGACAAGAGTAACACCGTTAGAGGTGTGACAAAATCCTGACTTGTTTCATGAGAGATCACCTACCGTCATTGTAGGTACCATTTCTTAATTCTTTGAGGAAAAATTAAGATTTTACAAACATTTTTCTCTTGCAAGTAAAGGACTTAAGTTGCCACTCAAATCAGTACTTCTGCTGCCCAGGTTTGAATTAGTCTGAGCAAAGCCCTCCTCTCCTCTTTTTTTTGCTGTGGCGGAAAAACCAGATCTCATGAAAGGATCGGAATGTGATAAAATGCCAGACCTGCACACAAGTTTTTGTTTTTTTGACAGTCACACATTTTGTTCCACGTGTAGCACACGATCTCAGCGTTGGCATGTACAGTGCACACACATACACAGAGAATGAGAACGTCTCCTTGTGCATTTGTTTTACGTAAAATAGTGGTATTTTAAAAGTCATGGCTTTTTAAAAATGATTACTAGCAGTCTCAGTTGACCACTTAAAACTTCGTGCAATGGTCTTCATTGTGACGCCCTAAATATTATGGGTCAAGTTCAGCAAACCACTTGGGTGAAATTATGTTATTTTATTCTTGATAGCTGCCAAACATCACAGGTTGTCAAGCGGGAAGACGTCATTCAACGTGTTTGAATCTCTGTTGCATCGCATTCAAATAACTTGAATATGATAAATGATTTAAAGTTGATTTTATATATCGCTTAATATTTGAAGAGGACACAGAGGTCGAGCAGGTTCTTTCAAAGTTTTACGTAACCAGTGAGTGGAGTCAATCATTACTGTTTCCTGGGAGTGGCCGACAGAGACGTTCATTGGTCGGACTGGAAGGTCCCCGATGTAACTGAGTGGATCTGATTGGTTGATAACATCAGTGGGCAGTATATTCACTTCACTGATACGGAAGCTTGCGTGAAGGGTGTTGTGGTAATAACTCTGTCCTCTTGACAGCAGCAATGTGGATAACCGTGGCGATTTTATGTGTGGCTTTGGTCATATTTATCGCAAAGTATGTCTTTAGAAGCCCGGGACCGAATCCCTTCGAGGTGGACACGCGGGAACCGCTGAAACCAATGGTTCATGACCGGAAAGAGAAAAATAAAGTGCTCAAACAAGGTAAGCCGCAGCACGTCCATTGTGTCAAGCTTCCTCATCCAACTTTTAGTTGGAAAAGATAATCCTGTTTGTCTCACCAAAAGTGGAATGACAAATAAAAACCTCCAAGCGTTGTCGATTTGTATGACAAGTATCCCACGTTGTTTTAACTCGCAGACTTAAATATTCCCATCGATCCTACAATTAATTTGACATGTTTGACTTAGCATCTGTTGGAAGATTATTGTCTTTGCATTTCAGTCACCAATTGTCTTGTTCCAGTTCACACTAGACAGTCCACACTAGCTCAATTTTGACTTCTGTTCTTCAAAAATCCCTTTGAGCTTTAATAAAGTTATTTGAAATTTATCATGTCAGCATGTGACCACAGGTTTCATCTGTTTTCATAATAACGGACCACTGTTTTCACAATTTTCAGAAAAGTTTTTAAATCAAATTTACAATATAGAAAATTAAATCTTGATTTGATATTGTCAGTGCTCAAGTGCTGTTTTTTATTTTACTTGTGCCGTGTGTTTAGACGTGCCAATCATGCTCCATATTTTGCTTTCTCCTTTACAGGCTTTCTGGCCACTAAGGTCCCTGAGAACCTGGATGCCATCGTCATTGGCAGCGGGATTGGTGGTCTTGGACTTGCTGTGCTGCTGGCAAAAGTTGGAAAAAAAGTCCTGGTTCTGGAACAGCACAATCGGGCTGGGGGATGCTGTCACACATTCACCGAGAAGGATTTTGAATTTGATGTTGGTAAGAGGGGCATCTGATTAATAGATCAAGTACATGATTTGACTGTCTTTCCAGACATCATTTTTTTAAATAAGCAGTGCAGTTGTAAATCGGAATGCTGGATTTCTTTTCTCCTTTTCAGTGAGCCAGTTTATGATTAAACAACAAACTATGGGTTTTGTATATCATAAAACTCTAAAGGGTATCCTTTTGTGACGGATCCTTAGGAATTCATTACATCGGTGACCTCTTGGACCACAAGCCGTTCCGCTGCATGTTGGACAATATGACCAATGGACAGCTGCAGTGGGATCCCCTGGAAAATCCATTTGATCATGTAGTGCTGGGTCCACCTGAAAACCGTCGTCAGTATCCCATCTACAGTGGCAGGACCCGGTTCCCTGAAGAGCTAAAGAAATGCTTCCCTGGAGAGGAGAAAGCCATTGATGAATACATTAGGCTTGCCAAGGTGAGATAATCCATCAGTTTATTATTAAAACTGCGACCTCTGGATCCCTGGTACAAAAACATATATTTCAATTCAGAATCCTCTCTAAGCTGACTGAAGTCAGCATAGAGCTGAAATACTCAGGGCACATTTCCAGTGATTACTTTACTTCGCCTTACGAAGACCTTTACCCCTCATCTTCCAGTTGTCATTTCTCCATCTGAACTATGGGTTTAGAACATAAGTAGACTCAGCATGCCAGATTTATCAGTGTTTTCGCTGATCCTCCCTATGAGTTAATGAATAAAAGTTCAGAGTTATCAGCTGTGTCCGTCGATATTTGAGACATTGCATAATTTCAGAGTGGCCAAGTAGCAACAAATTAGGAAATTTGACTCAGCAGAGTGAAAGGGACATTTTGGAGCTACTCTCTGTATATAAGGGCAAAGAGAATCTGACACATATTAATTATTTGTTTGTTCAAATTTTGTTTGTTAAATGCTGACTTATTCTAATTTGCACTGACTTCAGACCCTGTGATTTCTCCAGAGAATTAGACTTTCTCAAAGGCCACCCTGAGCTGCCCACCAGCCACCTTTGAGCAAAGGGGAATGGTGAATAGAATATTTGTAAATACCATGCATTGAAAGGTCCCGGGTCCAAGCTTCAAATAACAGTGTGAATGCTTCAATTTAAATACAACATTAAAGTATACCTGAAACAATAGAACCCCCCAACTCCTCTATGGCCTTGTCTTTCTGTAAACCCGCAATAGACAAAATCAAAGACTGCAATCATCGCCTGCTTAATCAGGAGAGCCTGCATGGAGCCATAGGGGTGGTAGTGTGTTTACATGCAAGACCACTCATCCTGTAGCACTAGTGTGCTGTCTAAGTCACAGCTTGGACTTTGAGGAGTGGAAGGTATGTTTGTGTTCATGCTGGTGTCTTCTCGTCCATCCCTCAATGCCAATTTTTTTTTTTCCTCTCATAGAAAGCAGGGCGTGGCATCTGGCTCCTCGCTCTGCTGAAGCTCTTCCCTGTCCTTTTGGCCAAGTTCCTTGTCTACACTGGTTTGGCCAAACGCTTGTCCTTCTTCTTTGAAATTGCACCGCGCAGCTTAACCGAAGTGGTTAACGAACTGACAGGGAACAAGGACCTCAGGGCTGTCTTCATGTACATCTTCGGCACCTACGGTACACAAGGCTGCTTTTCTTACTGTAAAAACAGACTTGCTGTACTTTACCATCTCTTTGCTATGCCACTCACATTTTTGCTCATTTCTATCCTTGATCTGCAGGAAACATGCCAAAAGATGCCAGTTTTGCCATGCACAGTCTGCTGGTCACTCACTACCTGAACGGGGCCTGGTATCCCAAGGGTGGTGCCAGTGAAATCGCCTACCACATGATTCCCATCATAGAGAAGGCAGGGGGCGCTGTTCTGGTCCGTGCCCCAGTCAACCGTATCCTGTTCAATGATGCAAAAGAGGCCTGTGGTAGGTGACTAAGATTCTGTTCAGCCTTTGAACAGCATACAATTCTGAGGATCTGAATTTACTTCCATTGTTATTTAATTTTTTTCAATGGCCTCAGGAGTGAGTGTTATGAAAGGCCAGGAAGAAATACATATCCGTGCCCCGATGGTCATCTCCAACGCTGGCATCTTCAATACATATCAGAAGTTGCTGCCCAAAGAACTGCAGGCCATGCCAGGTTTGGAGGAGTTATTGTTATTGTTTAACATATCTATTCTGTTATTCTGTTTACGTTTCGTATTATTCTCTCCTCCAATGTGTATCAATATCTGTCACTTGAGAAATATTTTCAACCTCCTAAAACACGAGATGCCTTTTTCATGTTGCCTTATCAGCACCTTAAGTTTTCACTAACACTAACAGAGTATGAAATACTCAAAATTGAGAACATGCTACTTGTGATCATACCTTTGTTCTTCGTTATAGATAAGCCAACAATAATCTGTCCTTATCCACACGGTGATATGATAAATACTTTACAAAATAAAAAAACACAAATGAAGTAAATGCTGCTCAATGATTGGATATAGACCTTCACCAGGTCCTCATCTATTTTAACCGGTGTTTACAAAGTTTTATATTGTGATGGGACTCATGTGACTTGCAGCGATCCAAAGGCAGCTGAGTATGATGAAGAATGGTGAAGGGGGGCTGAGTGTGTTCCTGGGTCTAACAGGAACAAAGGAAGAATTGGGCCTGAAAGCTGACAACTACTGGATCTTTACAGAGAACAACTTTGATGAACTGTAAGCTCTCGTTGCACAGATTATTCACAGCTTTCGTGTCATTGTAGTGGTGCCGACTGACCAGGTGAATCCAGTTATCAAGTGTCATGTCTGAGCTTCAGGTTGATTTGTGCAAGTACTCAATATCAAGCTTCACACAAAAGCGGCTGTGAAAATTAAGGCACAGAACTGCAATCAACAAAAAACAGAAAACCACATACGCAAGTTTCATATATTTGAGCAAATACACAAATGTGTGGGCTTCTCGTCTGCTGTTTTTAATAATGCAATGTTTTCACAAGTTCATATACTTTGCCCATGTGTGAGTCACTACTTTCTTTCCTCTCCCAGGGTGGAAAACTACTTGAATGGGAAGAGGGAGAAGTCAGCTAAAAGTGTGCCCCTCTTGTTCGTTGCCTCCCCATCTGCTAAAGACTCAACCTGGGAGGAAAGATCACCAGGTGTGAGCAAAACCGAAGCAAAGCAGCATTCTACATATACATACACTTCATTTCCACTTAAAGTTGCTTCAAATTTAAAAAAAGATCAGGGCTGAAGTCATAAATTTAGGAACACTTTAGCCTTTTTAAACCAACAAATCTAGATACGAGCAGCAATTGCAGATATTAAAGACGACAAAATCAGTTCAATACCTGTAGAGCTGGCAAAAAAATGTATTTTAGGGTGTCGTTTTTATGAACTCAAATCCATATCAATATTTAACTTGCACAAAACAGGGTTTGAAGCAGAGTATTGTATTTATCTTCTGACCCTGTGCCTGCTTGGTTTCTCTATCTACCCTCCATTATCCCAAAGAATTCATATTAAAGATGTAAATGAGAGTGGCTGGTTGTACAGTGTCTCCACATGTGATTGATGATCCAGTTGAGCTTGTGCCTCTTGTTTGTAGCCAAGGATTGGCTCTTTCCCGCTAATAATACTTGTCAAAACCTTGTTGTAGCAACTGGATGTGTCTTCAAGTGAAGAAATTGAAGTCCATTTGCCACGACAAGAAGATTCAGACAAGTATTCATCATGACATGGATGACTGAGAACCTCCACAGACCCACTAATAATGAACAAATGTTATCAGGATCCATGAGCCCTGTCTAATTAAAGAAGACCTACCAAACTGTACTATGGTACAGCACAACTGCCAGTCAGATAGTTTCTTCAACGCATAGAGTGAATAAAAAAATGTGAAGCAGAAAAGGGGCACTGCTTCTCTCATTCTGTCTGTATGTATCTCTGCATGAATGGTTTAATTCAGTGTCCTATATGAGATAAACATGCTGCTACTTTTTTTTTTTCTTTTTCGTACTCAGGCAAATCCACCTTGAGTCTGGTTAGTTTTGCCAACTTCGAGTGGTTCGAGGAATGGAAAGATGGTAAAGTAACAAACCGAGGAGCTGAGTACAAAGAGCTGAAGCAGGTTTTCATCGACTCCATCCTTGAGGTGGTTATGGATGTCTTCCCCAAGATTACCAGAGACAAGGTGAAGACTTGAGACCTGCAGTCTGGTCTCAACAGACCAATTTATTCTCAGTAATTTATTCACCAGATGTGTACCTTTTTTGTTTTGATAGATTGAATACATTGATGCCGGAACCCCCATCACAAACACACACTACATTGGGGCCCCGAAAGGTGAGATTTATGGAGCTGATCATGGTGTGGCACGGTTCAGCCCTGAGCTCAATGCCACGGTGAGACCTCAGACCCCGCTGAAGAACCTCTACTTGACAGGTCAGTTCCTCTGAGCACCATGCTGCCCCCAAATTAACAAAAAATACATTTCTTGCCAATACTTAGCAGGCCGTTTGTTTTGGATTTGTGTTACAGGTCAGGATGTGTTTGTGTGTGGCTTCGCCGGCGCCCTTGCTGGAGCGCTAACCTGTGGCTCAGTCATTCTCAACCGCAACCTGCACCTGGATGCCATTACTCTGGCAAAAAAGATGAAATATGTCCAAGACAAATTGAAAGGGGAGTAACTATCAGAGAAGGCAACTGTATCATTTGCCACAGTTTTAGAAATAATCTGTTAGGAGACTGCAAGGGAGCCTGTGCAAAAATACCCTGCTATACCTCAACTAAAGATGATCAAGTTTCAGACCCTTTTCATAACAAATATTGTACGTCACGTGCCTACTTAAGTAAAAATACAGATTCTGTTCTGTATGATGCAAATATACGATAACTTTTGCTTTCTAGCAAAAAATAAGCTATTTAAACATCTGTACTTTAGTCATGCAACATATTATAATTAAATAAGACCATAAGATGTAAAGTGACAATTTACCAAAATGTTGCAGGTTCTTTTGCACTTAACATAAGTTAACTTCATACTGGGGTGTATTTAAACTACACAGGCTGCAATTGGGTGGTGGAGCAGATCTTGTGTCAAATTATGTGGATCAACTCACAACTACCTGCTGACCAACCATAATCCCTATTTATTCCTCTTTTTCAACATAAAGGCTTGACCCAAGAGTTCAGTTATGGAGTAAATTTTGTTGTTTTTGTTCATGGGATAAACAAAAGGCTTTAGTACGACATGTTTGTATGAAAATGCCGCTTTGAACAAGGAATGCAAATCCTGTGGTTTCAGACCTACAAGCCATCTGAATAATTGGAACCATTTTTCATTAAAAAAATGGGCTATAAAACAATCAGGGTTATTTTTTTAACCAGAACCCATACTTTTATAGACCTCATGTTTAGGGCTATTTTTTTGTTTCTCTTAAATGAACAGTACCAAAAATGTGCAAGAAATTTAGATTTCTGTTATAAGTGCCCCCCAGGGAACCTCAAACTAATGGACTCAGGCGGTTTCATGAACCTAGGTTTGTGTCTGTCTGGCCATAATGAGTGAACCTCAGTGAAGTGGAAAATTTTACTTTCTGGTACAGCAAAATGTAGGTAATGTAATAATCAAAATGTTACATGAATTCGGTCTGTGCTTATCTGAACTGATAAGACCTCAGCTGTTCATGGAATTTTTTTTCAATCATTTTGCAGTTTTAACGGTATTGATATTCACACATAACTTGTTTTTATGTTGTTTTATATCACACTGTTGTATGTAACACTGTGCCTGAGTTTGTAAAATGTTTACAAAGTTTTTCTGCATTTGATATTAAAACACTTAAACTGCCGCTATTTCATTTAGCTTTTTACTTTGTTTACACCTCCACAAATGCGGATTATTCCAAAATGATGAAAGAACGAGCACTTGCATGTGATCAAAAGAAAGCAATCCAAAACAAACAAAATTGGGTATTTTAATGCAGTAAACAGCTAAAATTACTTCATAGTTGTACCTTTCACCTGCGAGGATATGCAGGTGAACTTTATCGAATATCGTAATATTCGTTTTAACATGTAACATTGTACTTAAAGTATAAACTTGGTTATTGAAAGCGAAGCACCAATCCCTCATCACCCGTCGCAGTCCGACACACGTTGTTCAAGAGCAGAGAATTCGCGTGTGACGTATAGGTTACCGGAGCCGACGACTGGCCTGCCGCGCCATCTTCTCCCGGCCAGCGACCCTGCCACGGAGGGGCGGTCGGCGGCCTGAGGTACTAAAATCAGTAAATTTATTTCAATTTAGAAGGGGCCATATGAACATTTTAATTAACATTTAAAAGAACCAGCTGTCCGGGTGAGACTGGTAGCTGACATCTCTCTTTGGAAAGGGTCAGCTAGCTTACTAAATGGCTTGGGTTTCATTCTAGGGCCCGTTATGGTCCGGAAAAGTTTTAGAAAAAGACGAAGAAAATCAAAAACAAATCATTGGGCGATTTCTTGCTTCTAATCAAGCGTAGAGACTGTTTCTGATAGTTTATTCGCATGAAGTCTGCATGTTTTAGATGTCAGCATAGAAAATATATGAAAAGAAAATTATATTAGGTGACTAATCAACACGCTAAATCGCTGAAATGAAGGACGTAGGATTTTCACGTTTCCGTCGAGATATAATTCGTTCATTTTTTTAATTATCAGTTATCTTAACAGCTGGAAATACAAAGAAAGCAAATTATTTAATTTCTACACAACGCCACTATTTTTAGAAGAAAATTTTACGATATGAGTCTGCCAGTATCAACTTCGGCGTTCTCATTCAGTATATGCTATTCCTTTGATTTACTTATTCAGATGGAGATGGGCGCCCTCTGCCAGTTACGATAAATTGATTTGACTATCATCTTCGATATTTGTTACTTATCATATCATTATCATGAGATTGGTAGATTCGTTTTCTCTGACTAATACAATGTCTCATTTTGTGTTAAAGTAGGACAGCAACAGCGAGATAATTCAAATTGAAATAACATCCGTTGCCAAATTCAATCTCAGAATCCTTTTAATGCGGTGGAAGTGTTTATTTCAGTAAGTGGCCTAAATATGTACAAGCCTGTAATCAGAAAAGAAGCTCTAAGAAGTATTAATACAGTAATGAGGCTGCCATCAAGTGACAGTTCATTATATTGTCATTATCATTATTACATTGTGACTAGACAAAAAACACAAATACACCTGAAGCTACATCTCATTAAAAGTTCCATTTATGTATGTTTTTTATTGAAATCCAATAACTCTATACAACATTTAATATTAAAAATCTGGCCTAGGAATAAAGGAACACTTACTTTATATACACTGACCACAATAATTCTGGAAGTAAGAGGATATTTATGGGTGATTAAAAAATAAAGACATAAATAAACCATAATAATGCTTTTGGGTTCAAGTGAGGATAAATGTAAGTTTTTTGTGTGTTTGTTCTTATTTTTCCTAGGGAGAAAAAGGAATTTCCTGTCTATGAAAGGCTCAGGTCAGTTTGAGAGCCATGAACAGCACCCACAGTCCTTTGAGCTATGAGCTCTTGGCAGAAATAGGGCAGGGTTTCTTTAGTAAGGTGTACAAGGCAAGGCAGCAGGGGGAGAATAAGCGGCTCCTGGCGGTGAAGAAATACACCTTCGGCAGAGACTCATTTGACAATGGGATTCCTGTGCACATGATCCGTGAGGTGGCACTGCTGCAGAAAATAGGGGACCGAAACCATCCGAATGTAGTCAGGTATTTTTTCTGTTGCACGTCCTGCAAAATCTTTATCTCACAGAACTGCATTGAAAAACAGTACATATGTTTCTCCTTCTCCATTCCTGTTAACCAATGAAGATAAGATAAGATAATTGTTTTTTGTTTATTTAAATAGGCTGCTGGATGCCTCTGCTTCTCTGGAGGGAATAAGCATGGACCTCACTCTCATATTGGAATATGTTGACCAGGATCTTTCAACCTACCTCACTAAGTTCTCTGCCACTGGTCTGAGCCGTGAAAAAATCAAGGTGTGAACTATGGAATTATCCTGGCATTGATTGAATACAGTCTTGGCAAATTTTATCTGGGTTGAATTTTGTCAATATAGGACTGATGCAGTGATACTATCTTTGGCCCATGACAGTCTTCTGTTTGAAAACATAGATGTTATTCTTCTAGAAGACATCACACCTGAAAAAACGAAGCATTTCAAAATCTCAATATTTTAGTATTGCTTTATAATACCAGGTGCAATAAGCTATAAGCTATGAACATTACAAGTTTCTCATTTTGATGCTGACTTAGACCACCAATCTGGACTATATGAAATTTATTTAGCCTTTGGTCCCAAATATTGTGATGTATTTCACTTGCTATTAACTTTAAAAGTTGTTGTGAATGGTCAACAGTACATTTGGTAGACTTGAGCAAATGCCATTTGAAGCAACCACAAACTGTTGCATTGCAAACTTCCATGTCAAGGAGAATCCAGTTCTCATGTGTGTGTTGAAATCATCATGTTCACCAACACAATTGTTCCCTTGACAAATTGTTCATTACCTATGCTTAAAGTCATGGTGGACAATGGGAAAATACTGCCTGGATGACAGGTGGTCCAAAATAGGTCTGTCCATTTTAATACTGCAGTGAATGTGATTGTTTGCCAAGGATAGAGAATTGTTTGTAATGATTCTGTATTCACATGACTGCAAGTTGAGTAGAACACAAGTAGAAACATTTCCAATGAATGTAAGTTGTGATGGACACAGTGCCTGACAATTTGGATTCTCTCCTCTTGCTTTCTCTCCAAGCAGGATATAATGTTCCAGTTGATGCAGGGATTGGACTTCTTGCACACAAACATGGTGCTGCATCGTGACCTCAAACCGGAAAACATCCTGGTCAGCAGCCATGGAGAAATCAAGATTGCGGACTTTGGCCTTGCACGCATCTACACCTTTAATATTGCTCTCACACCAGGTGTACGTAATTTCCAATTCATTTTGAGGCCAAGTTAGGCGTCCAGTGACAGCACCTCTATTTATGTATTCATTTATTTAGTATTTTATTTATTATTTTTTGTTTGTTCCTTCCATGGAAATGCTCAATGATAATTTGTTGCAGAAATTCAGAATTGAAATTTCTATATACACTTCTCATGATTGAAAAAGACCAGTATGAAGAAAATCATTCTTATTTTTGTGTGCCCTTTTTTAAACACAAAGAACATTACATTTTTGTCATTTGCTGGCAGCTAAAACAACATGAAACTAAAATAACCTGTGACAACCCATGAAAGTAAATTCATATTTTTTTGTACTCGCTCAAAACCAAATCAAACAGCCACTTAAATTTTAACATTATACTGTTTATGTTTTCTCTATATATTTTTAAACAGAAAATATTTACACAACCTTTTTAGTTAGATCTATTGGTGTGTTTTTCTCAGTCCAACAGGAATTATTCTGTTGATCATGAATTATTTCAACAACTCTTTTCTGGAGTAAAACAATGGCATTGTATTGCTCTTATACGCGTTATCCCACACATCTACACAAAAACTATCATTAGCAGCATAAAGCAAACAATACAACATTGTCATTGCATTACAATCCAAAACATATTTGGCTTTGTTCAAAATAAAACATTTCTTAAGACACCTAATTTTTGATATAATATGACATTTCTGCGTCATTTATCCATTAGAACTCCAAAACCTTAACTCATACATATATAAAGTTAGATGATGTGAGTGAGTCTGATATTTTGTGTATGGGGTCTCTTAATTTCCAGTCCTATTTATGGTATGGTCTTGATATAACATTCATAGTTCCATTGGTCTGTCTTTGTACCATTTTGGATTAATTCCACCTCTTTTAGGTAACAAAAAGGGTTCAGTTTAGCTGATTAAAGAGTAATTGACTTCAGCTTATTTGACAAATATGATAACTTGTTTGAGTAGGCTTTAGCTGGACCATAGGTGGGCCTATCTCCATCGAGACACCTTGACTTGAAAAGAAGTGGCAGGACTGAGTGTAGCTCACCAGTGGCTCATCCTCAGAGGATCTTATTCATGGTTACCCTGACACACAGACTGAAAGAATTATTGTGCTCCTATTATATGAATAATACAATATTTTTTTGAACAGCCCCAGTGCCATTCCTTGCTGCAGGTCGTGTGTGACACCTTTATTGCCTAAGTCAGTCATTGTTGTCCAGCCATTGTCCAACCTTGTTACCAGGAAGGGGAAAGAATGTACCTGCAATTCAGCCTTTTTAAAATTGTTATTTTATTTATTTTTGGTCTTTCTATTGTTTATTTTGTACATAGCTCCATTTATCAGGTAACTCAGCCAGAATGCTCAAGTCCCTGTGTATTTTATTGACATCTGTATTGCTTTGGTTCTTTAACTGAGGTAAAAACACTTTCGACCACATATATTGGATTATTACCTTTCCCATCTTCTCTATTTGAAACCGCTGCAGGTGGTGACACTGTGGTATCGAGCTCCGGAAGTGCTACTAAACTCTGTTTACATGTCATCAGTGGACATGTGGAGTGCTGGCTGCATTTTCGCTGAACTGTTCCTGCTCAGGTAGAAGGATCATAGTATGGCCACCGCCAACAGCCAGGGGAGTATCTTTACAAATGAATGCAAGCATCATGCAGATCAAAATATACCACACATTATTTCCCACAGACCACTGTTTCAGGGGTACTCAGAGACACAGCAGCTACGAAAGATCTTTGAGTGAGTATTTAGTCTCTGTCCATTTATAAGTATTAGTCAAAACAATCTGCATGTTTTCCTCTTAATTTCCTCAAATTGCTCTGGGATAAATGAAGTTTCTCTGATTCTGTTTTGTAAAAAACAGAATAAACTTTTAAAATCAGTGGTAGTATGCAGTTGGGTCCTTGCAGGTCCTAAAGATGAGGCCTGAACTGGTGTTGAAAAGCCCTAATAGTCAGTTTCACCTCTCCTTCCTTTTCTTTTGGCTTTTCCCTTGAGGGGTCCTAACAGCGAAATGACCTCCTCAAACTAACCCCATTCTCTGTACCCTCTTCTCTCACACAAACTAGCTAAATGTCCTCTTCAATTCTAGCCTTCTAACTTCTATCTATCTAACATTACATTCACTATCCTTCCCCGGTACATGACCAAACAATCTCATTGTGGCCTTCTTGACTTTATCTCCAAAACATGTGACATGCGCTGCCCCTCTGATGGACTCATTCCTGATCCTGTCCGTCCTCATCACTACCGGGAAGAACTTCATTATCTTCATCTCTGCTACCCCCAGCTCTGCCTCCTGTCTTTTCCTCAATGCCACTAATTCTAAACCATACAGCATTGCCTGTATCACCAGTCTTGTACACCTTTCCTTTCATTCTGGCTGATACTCTTGTATTTCACATTACCACTGACACTTTTCTTCAGCTGTTCCATCCTGCTTGAACCTGTATTTTCACTGCCTTTCCACATTCTTCTTGACCCTTGACCATCCTTTTTATCTCCATTCCCTGCAGCCTCAGGGTTCCACATGGGTTCTTCCCTTTCACACACATTTATTCTGTCTTGCTTCAACTAATCTTTAATCCACTCCTTTCTAGAGCATACCTCCACCTCTCGAGATTTTCCTCCACCTGCTCCCTGCTCTCACTACAGATCACAACATCATGCGCAAACAGGAAGTCTTGGGTTTAATTCACATATTGGGTTTCGATACAAGTTTTATGCCTGATACCCTTCGTGGTGCCACCCTCTGCATTTACCCTGTCAGTTTAATGTCCTGAAATGTAACTGGGACTGATTTTTTGCTTATCATTGATCAGGGTCATTGGTTTGCCCAGTGAGGAGGAGTGGCCCCAAGACAGCCCAATCATCTACTCGGTCACCTGGGGGCCCAAATGCCCCTCTACCTCCCTGCTGTGCCATCTGTGCCCTGAGGAAAAAGACCTGCTGTTTGTGAGTAGATCTGTTGTCATCTTCCTGCAGAGGGACAAATTGATTGAAAGCTTCAAAGGTTAAAAAAGTGTTTCCCTTTGCTTTTTTCTTTGCATTTATTCACATAATCCTTTGAATATTTTGGCTGCTCATGGTAGGCTTGAAATCTGGTTTGTCTGATGTTGATTGAGGAAACAATTCACCTTAATTTCGAGGCAAATAAACCCAATGGTGACGAAGCCAAGTGTCCTCACTCAGAAAACACAATTTTGCAGGAAGTGTAAACAAAGAGTATTTGAATTGATTGGTTAGGAGCTGTAAGTAACAAACCAAATCTGCTAAACAAGATAAAAAACAAGCAAATCTTCATTTTCTTTCCCGCAGCAATGTCTGGAGTTCAGACCAAGCCACCGCATTTCAGCTGCCGGGGCTATGACTCATCCTTTCTTTGCCAATCACCGAGGTTAAAAGACAGAGACAAGGAGACCTTCTTCCCTGATCTGCAGCTCATTCATAACTGATCACCTGCCCAAGCAATTGATTGTAAAGAATATGAATTCCATATTGGTTTTGAAGAATTTTAGAAATTGTTTGCACTATTAGGACGGATTTGAGGAAAAGTACAACGAAAAATAACTTGAGATTTGGATGAGGGCAGAGCATTGGTTTTTGAGGCTGTTTAAAGCGACATGTTTGTTTTTTTTAGTTTTAAATCTTTCATTTGTTTGGTTTTCAGATGACCTGTATGGAGTGTGTTTAGTGTTTTAGATTCAACATAATTGTTCTGCAGCACTGTCACTTCGTTCCTTTGATCTACCAATAACTATTATGAGCATCTTTAAGTTAATGTTGATAAACAGCATCTTTATCTCTGTACATTTACTTTTATTTTTAATTTTTGTTTTTTTGCACTTAATACATGTGACTAGATGCACTTCTTTTTGATAAACAGTTCAATCACTGGTACATCATATAAACATCACCTGATTGCACCATATGCTTTTCTGCTGATTTATGTTAAACTGTTCAGTTTAATACTTGCTTCTATAAATGATTCTTTTAAATGTTTTATGAGTGCAGTCAATCACTAACCTTCCTGAGAGCAACTATTGTGTTCTCACCTCTTTTACATACATCAACCACGGTTTTCTGTGAAAACCCTTTCAGATAGTGGTTCCCTCTGATGAATTTTAGTGAAGGTGAAGTTTTAGGGTTTATTTTATTCCAGAGAAACAATTTGGCATGTAATTATTATCATCATTATCATTGTTATTATTCCTGTTATTATTTTACCTGTGCACGGCATCTTGATATATATCAGTTAACTTTTTAGCTCTTGCTCACAGGTGACGTTCGTGGACAAATGAAGGAAATCAGTGGGATCAGTAAATGAAAACGTGGTTAAAAAAAGTGGCCACACTGGTGTAGCACTCTTCCTCTTTCAGCAGGCAGACCAGATCTCATCCTGTGTTTATACTTGGTTGACGCAGTCGGCTCGTTTGCTGATATGATGGAGGTTTAATATTTATGTGATGGGGTTGATCCCACAGTTGTACTCAGCGATGGGCTGTCGTTTCTACCTTCCCTGGGGTTGAACCAGGATGGGCGCATTTTGTTTGTGCGTATTGCGTTCTCTGCTGATCTCAATGCAAGTTAATCTTTTTCTTTTAACTCAAAACATGAGAAATATGTAATGACGGGCCTACAGTAAGGCTAGAGGATTGTGGGGTTTTATTTTTGGGAATAAATAAATTTTTGCCTTCTCAACGACGCGCATCATTTTTGGGGGGTGGGCTTGGGTTGAGAACAGACCATTATGAGAGCGGTGTATTACTCCTTTTGTAATTTCCATCAGTGGTCACACGACGGCGCGATTCTTCCACCAAGAGATTTTTGGACCGCGAAGCTAAAATCGGGCTGATCCAAGCCGCGCCAGACAAGTGGGTTTAGGTGTTCTAATCACCACCTGTGGAGGAAATGTCACAGACATTTCTAAATCATTTCTCAGTATCACTAAGACGCATTTAACTTAAGAGACGGAGCGGAGAAAAAATGAGGTCTTTAAAACTAACCACCTTAACCAGATTCTGACTCCGCTAATCTGAGGTGACACACCTATTTCGATAATGTTTTTTAAACCCGCCTGCCAAATCAAAAGGGGTGACTTATACACACACCGGAAATAGTTTCTCTATTTACGAATTGTTCTTGTCTCATGACAAAGCTGTGCCACGCTGCAATCGGGAGAGAGGGGTCGCCTCGGCGTGATGGCTGCTTTTTTTTCCGGGGGTGGGGTGGGGGTACTGGCAGGTCGCCTGTCTATTTTTACCCCCCTCCCCTTCTGTATTTAATTTTTTTTACTACAGCTTCCATCCACTGCTGCGAGCCTGACTACATTTGGGCTGACAGTCCGAAGCGAGGGGCCAGTGGGGAGGGACCACGGGGAGCACAGCAGCGCTCCTGCCCACTTCTCATCGCCTTCTGGATGTAAGTACTTATGTTTGACTTTTTTCACTTTTCTTAAAATCTCCGGCGTTTTGGAGTCGAAATTCCTCTCGAAGATCACCGGGCGCGGAGATAAACCGACCACCAATGTGTTTGCAGGAGTGTATTGCCCACGGGATTTCAGAGACTCCTAAAATCCGTCTGTAACTCGGCTGTTAAAGATGTCACCCCAGTCGTGTGCAGTTTACGCGCAGATTGTGCGCGGAATAAATTGCCCATGTCCTTTGGTTCTCAGGCTGTTTACTCGGGTTACCAGCCAAATAAGTCAGTTTGATTCTTTAAAGAACTGCAGTCGCCACTTTAAGACCACGGGTGACCCTTTTTAACTCTCCATTAGGCGAATAAAAAAGGCCTTAAAGTTAATATCCCCGAGGATTAGGAACCGAGAGCTCTCAAGGGACAGCCCTCTCTAAATGCAGGGATCAGTCAAGGCATAACAGAAGCAGCTGAGATGCATTTCTGAGATTCCCGGCTCTGTTCTCGACAATGCGCGGCAATGCAAACCCACCCATGTCCATCGTGTTTTTTTTTTTTTATTCGTGGTATGCCTGTTTGCTGTGGCATGGCTCAAGAATCTGTCTCTGAATTCTGGATCTCCACGGGTGAAGATCGAGAAGCTCAGATGGAACGAGGGCAATCATGATCGGAGTTTTAATCTCGCTCGCTCCCGGTAATCCGTCACAATTGGCTTCTGCTGGACAAATAGCAGAGATTATGTAAATTACGCACATTTCAACAACTATGTTCCAGTCCCGCCCAGTGCTGGGATGTGCCGTTATATTTCTGTTTTTAGAAGTTCTCTGAAACTTGAAAAGGAAGTTTTCAAAAGTTTTTTTTTTTTTAAATGTAAATTCAAAGTGTTGCCATAAATAAATTGAAAAAAGAAAAACCTTACTGAGTTTGCATACGCGCTTTATTTCGAGCCGGTTTTGCCCAGTGTTGCTGGATTAGCGGCCAGCGAACCGCGGAGCCATTCAACCGCTCCGGATCGTCACGTGACCCGCGTTCTTTACACGCGCGTGGACACTTTTCGACCGCTGCCCTCGTGTTGCCAAAAAAACAACAAAAAAAACAGCGTGGTTTTTGTGCTCGCGGGAATGCTCGCTTGGTCCGGGGTGGCGTTTGTCCCACAGCGCATGCGCGAATGGGATGAAGCGCAGACGCTCTTGAACCTGTTAAATTCCAATGCATCCGGCGGTTGAGCTTTTTATTGAGTCTCGGCTCTGCTGTCTTCAGTGTCTGTTTACTAACGGACAATCTTATGTTTTTTTCTAATCGAAACATATTTACTACTGATTCCGTTTATTAAAACAGCAACTACAACAGATTTGATCAACATTTTGAAAAAAAAAATCATATGAACACAATTCCATCATCTGCAAGAAATTGATGACTGTCAACACATTATTGGCACCGTTGAAAGAAAATGAGCGGCCGTTTGAAATGTAGGGGGGGATATAAGTAAACCGTAATCATTAGTAACGATTTGATAGATTAATCATTACATTTTTTATTCTGCTTTACACTGGCAACTCAGATATATATTTATATATAAATATTATTATATTATTATATTATATTTATATAATATATATTTTGTCTGTGTATGACATAACTTTCTTTTGTCAAGCAGATGCAACATACTATCTAAATGTAAGAAAAGTTTTTTAACTGCACAGGTTAGTTTGTATGTGTCATTTTGGTCTTAGTATCGATAGATACCTTTTTATTTGTGTGCTCACTTTGTATTTCTTTCAGGTTTCAAAAACTCTCTTTACAGTAATTATTGTCAGCTGCTTCCAACAGAACCATTCAGTCCACCAGCAAGTCGATCTGGTGCACTAAGTCTGTGGCTCACATCTCTTTGTTCCGTCTCTATTGTGTGTGTGTGTGTGTGTGTGTGTGTGTGTGTGTGTGTGTGTGTGTGTGTGTGAAATCCTTCCATCAGTTTGCGATCTCCACGGCAGCTCTGTTTGAACGTGCATGCAGGTCGAGGCCGCCGGGGGATTAAAAAATCCGAAATAATCTCATTTTCAGCCGAAGTTTAAGCTCCGCCCACTGACCTTCCGACCGGAGGTCCTCGTCCCAAATGTATACATTGAAAACTCATGAAAAAAAATAAACACACGGTTCTGCCCAGGTTTTACTCCGGGTGATAATCTGGAGGGAACGGAGTGTGCGTCTGAACCGGAGGCTGCTTTTCTGGCGTCGCCATGATGGCCGAAAGCGCTCGTCCTCGCCGTTCACGGGAACGTGCGCGTCGCCGGCGTGCAGGCGAGCGCTAATCCCTAGACCCTCCCTTCCCCGCAGGGAGGTGTGCCGGCGGCGGCGTCCACTTTAATATCCTGAGTGCTGTAATCTGCTCGCCACGTCTGCCCCCACTCACACACACACACACACACACACACACACACACACACACACACACACCTCCAACCACCTGCCCTGTACATCACATTTACGTCACTCAGCATTTTAATCGCGCCGCCAAAACATCAGCTCATTGTATACACTAGGGGTGAACGCTTCCTTGCACTTCCTGTCATGTGACCCGAGCCCCCCCCCCTCTTCTTTTTACTTATTCATCCTGTATTAACGCATCGACAGCTGTGCTAATGGAGCGCCGCTGCATTATTTAGCGCTGGGCGGGGCATTCGGGTCAGCGGGGGACCCCCCCCCCCCCTCCGCCGCCCCCGGCCGCTCCCCGGGTTTCGGCGCCTGATCGATCGGCTCCGGCTCGTTTCGATGCCTCCGGGGTTGTGGAGGTCGGCGCCCTTATCTGTTTTCAGTTTCGCTCAAACAGGCCGAAAAACCCTCGCGGTCACTCATTCACCCGAGCCCCAACACACACACACACACACACACACACTCACACTCACACACTAGCGTGCGCTGTACTTTCGGCTTTTTGTCCGCGGACAGCCGCTCGGCGTCTGGTATCAGGGATGATGTCATCCCGCCCGTTGGTCCAGGTAACGTCACCGCCGTTTATTCTGTGTCATCGGACCGAAACTGCCATGGCCTTGTTTAGTTGAACAGTAAGCGAGGGAGGAGGAGGAGGAGGAAGAGGGGTGAGAGTGTGTTTACACTGGATCTGCCCTCTCTCTCTCTCATCCCCCAGGTTTATCCGGCTTTCTATCTCTCTTTCACTCTTTCCTCCCTCTGGCTCTCCCCTTCTCTCGCCGGCTTTCTCACTTTCTCTTTCACTCTCTCTCTTTTCTCTCCTTCTTCCTGCTGGCCTCGCCCCCCTCTTTTCATCAGCGCGGTCGGTCAAAAGCCGATAGCTAAAGACCCGGAGTCAGGGAAGGGTGTCGTGGTGCAGGCTCCGCCCCCTGACCTTCCAATCCTACGTTTAATTTGGGATTAAACACTGAAAGCGGCGTCCGGGTGGCGACCCGTGCTGGTAGAGCGGCGGTTGACCGGACAGGTGAGGCGTGGACGGATGGATGGCGGGGGGGGAGAACCGGTCTGGCAGCCATCTGCTCATGGAGGGGGGAGGACGGGGGCGGGGCTACGGTCAGAGTTAGCCGGAGGGCGTTCAGGTACGCCTTTTTTTACCCAGGAGACCAACTGGAGCTCAACTCCGAGCGCAGCAGGAGAAGCAACCCCCCCCCTGTATAAACCCTGTATGCACACAGGAGCCGGTGGAGGTTTCGACCCCAGCACTCCTGCTTCTTTAAGCACCGGAAGAAAAGTCGGGCGGCGGAATCCGAGATCCCACCAGGACGGGTCCGTGGGAGCCGACGCTGCGTGAAACGTAGCTCATTATCCCCGGGCGGCTCGAGGCCGCGCTTTATCTGTAATTATCTCGCTTCAGCAACAATGGAGTCAAACCCAAACACGCTCGTCGGGGGGGGGGGGCTCAGACGTCTAAGGTTTTTTTTCCACCTTTCCTTCCACCCCCCCGAGTCGCCAAAGCTGGAAACGGGAGCGGTTACGGACGTCTGGAGGGTCGCCCGAATTCGTCGCCACTTTTTGTTTTGGCGTCTCTCGGCCCGAGCGGCCGATCGGCACCCTTCTGGGAAATAAGAAAAAAAACAAAAAAAAAACGGCGCTGGTCGTTGGCCAGCGCGGCCGCGGGTAAATAAATAAGTAGGTAAATAAAGGCCGTCGTGTCGGCGGCTGGCGGAGCTGCCAAATAGCAGCTGTTTATGGAAAAAAAAATCATCTTCGGGAGGGCGAAACGCTGCCCCGTGTTCCAATTTGAGGGTTTTATGGCGTTGTTATTGTTTTATCCGGGTCTGGATTTACGTCGGAGGCAGCAGATGGGCGGCGGCGGCGGCGGCGGTGTATTTTTAACGCCGCTCTCGCTTTCTTCTCGGTGGCGCGAGGCAAATGCTAAACGGCTCGATGTCCCAAGCGCCCCCCCCCCAGCCCCCCACATACACACACACCCGACGGGCCGGGGATCTCATTGCGCGCCGTCCCGCGCCGAAGGCCTTGGGAAGCCCTGTCGCTATCAGCGCCGCGCCAGCCGGCTTGGGAACTGCTGAAGCTCCCCCCCCTCCTCCCCGATCACCTGGTACGATCCAAACCCCTTCTTTTAATCCTGCCAGCTTGGATGCACTTCCCGCTTTGTTTGTCCTTCCCTTCGCTTCGCCCCCCCCCCCCCCCCCCCCGGAACCCCCCCCCCCCCGAAATATGGTTTTCTTCCCCCGTTGGGGGGGGGCGGGCCCGCGCCCCCCCTTGGGGGGAAACACCCCCCC
>CAAKHD010035525.1:4311-14426 GCA_901007705.1 Fistularia tabacaria | reverse complement strand
GCCGAAAAAAGCCCCGGGTTTCCCGAGCGCCAGCAAAGGGGGGGTGTGGTGGGGGGGGGGGTGGGGGGGGGGGGGGGCGGGGGGTGGACAAAGGCAAGTTGGCTCTGCGACGGGAGGGTTTTAGGAGATCGGTAGCGATAGCGGGGCAGGGGGGGGGTTGCCGGGAGCGGGGTTGTACCAGGAGATGTGATCTACAAAGACGAGGGCACGGCGCTGACAGATACGAGGGGACGGCCATTGCTCCGCTGAAAATGAGATGCCAAATGTGTTGTGAAGGTTCCCCTGGGCTCCACTGTGGAGGTCAGCGCAAGGCTATGACAGAACAATCCGGAACAGACCGGCCGAGTTGCGTCACGCTCAACCACACACACACACACGGGCGCTCTCACAAGAAGCTGAATCCAATAACGCCGTTGTTACACGCAATTACAGAAGAATCCAAAGTGACACCGTCTGCATTCACCCTCCCGATTGCCGGCCTGAGCCGCAGAAGGCTGCCAGGAATGTCTGCACCTGGACAAGCTAGCGCCTGTCCGCCGTGCCTCGCCAAGCACTGCCCCGCTGCGTCGCAGAGTTTCCATCCTCCTCGGCATCGCCCGCGGAAAAATACCAACGCGCGCACACACAAAAAAAAAAAAAAAAAACTACTGCGGGGACGTCTTCTCCTTCTCCGAGGCTGTTTACTTCTCCGGTCGCAGGCAAAGGGACGGATTGCGTCACCTCCCTTCAGCCTCTACCTCCCCCTTCCCTTTTTGACAGTCCTCCTCTGCCCAATTTGGGTTTTTTGTTTCCGTGGCAGTTAGCCGCCGACTGACTTTGGTTTCGCGCGAAAGAGAAAAAAGAGAGAGAACGACGCTATCGTCCCGTTTTGACTTAATGGCCCGAACGCCGTCGGCTCGCTCCGCTCATTTATTCGCCTCATTTTAAAAAGTCGTTTCTCGGCGGATGGGCCGTTAACAGTTTCCACCGCTGCGCTTCATTGTAGGCCTTCCCCCGAACGGCGCTGCTTCAAACCCCGCTTTTCACGCGTGATGCAAGTGGCATTGCAGATACGCCTGCGTTGCTAATACGCCACGGCTAGCTGGAAGTCGGCGCCGGTATCTGGGTGTGTTACCAGGATGTTGCGTAACCCCATGCTGGGTTAGAACAAAAATACACTGATACCAAGTATACATCAGCTCCCGCTAATTGGTTTAGCGCTTGCTAAATCAGGTAAACTAGCGTCCACGAGACGTGGCTACATTAGCTCTACGTCCGATGACCCCCCTGAACCTGCGATACAATTTGGGACAAAACTATTGAAAAAGAACGGGGGTTCACCTGATGGCGAAGTTCATAACTTTCAAACAGATGTCGGGGGTTACCATGGTGACAAGCCCCGACTCCCCTTCGGACAAATCGACCGTTTGATCGTAAATGATTGAATGAGGACGGAGCTGGGTTTTGTTTGCGGTAAATAACCGAGGGAAATTAAATGTAGATGTTCAGCGTTCTTGCTCGTGGGTTTGCCTCAGTGCTAGCGAGGGGAGCTCTGATGATGTAGATGTTGATAAAAACACTGTTAATTACTACAAACGGGTCAGTTAGCACAAGTATTAAGGTTACACGGTATTTCGGCAGTTTTTTTTTTTTTTCATTTAATATTTATTTCCCGGGAGGCAGAAAATACTGAGTTTCTACAACTCGGAGGCTCCGTCGGCAGAAGCACACTCCGTCGGTGTTTGTACGGAATACGACTACCAGACTCAGTGCTAACGGATAACAGCTAATTGCTAACAGCACTACTGAATACATGGTACTAATGATGAAACTCACCAGTCATGTCTAATACCTGGATCTTTGAGAAAACGACTGAGGATCAGTTGATATTTTTACCCTTGACACACACACACACACACACACACACACACACACACACACACACACACACACACAGACACACACCACACACACCAATATGCATGGCACTCATCAAGGTAATCTGGCTTGCTCAGCGTAGCGCATTGTTAGCCTGACATCCCGCCGGCCTTCAGGCTGCACATGCTCACGAATGCGCTCTCACACTCAATCACACGCACATACACACACACACACACACACACAGACACACAGACACACAGACACACAGACACATTCAGATGTGTCATACAAATGCAGAGGTGTCGCTGTTGCCGCCGACCCCGTGGTGAATCGCAGTTTTCCAGCCTTTCATTTCCGCGGCGAATCATTTGGGGTTCGCGGAGCTCGGCATTCGATGCTGCTCGCTGAACCGTGACTCGCCGAGCTGGAAGAGCCGTCACTCGGGCGGAAAAACATACACACACACACACACACACACACACACACACACACACACACGTCAACAGCACCTTTTTCTGTGTCACACACAGAAGTCGAAGTCAGGGTGCGGTCGGTTTAACCGTCGTCGTTGAAGCTGCTCGTCCGTTAGCGCCACTTCATGTTTGATTAGGTCGCAAAATAGATGCCCCGCCCCCTAACGAATCGCTGACCACCCCCCGTCCAATCACGGCTGCCCGCTCCATCGGCTCCGTTGTGTCCTGCCGCCCGAAAGCAATTAATTCATAAGTCAAAGATAGCTTTTATTGTCTTTTTCTGCGCATGGACTGGACATACAGAGGAATGGAGGAGATGTTTCTCACAATCCCACGGTGACATGAAATTAACTAAATAAGAAAAGAGTGCGAATTAAACAGTAAATGCTCTGTATAAATATGTGTACCTTGAAAATACAGCGACCCCTTAAGATATGAATCACTTTGTATACGAATTTTTTAAGATACGAAGCGCGATTGCGGCAAATTTTATTCTTGAAAGATGAAAAAAATATCCATGATACGAATATGAGAGTGAGAAAATCAAAATCCAATTTGGAAATTTGCGCGGCACGCGTCGAGCCAGCTCCCGTGACTCCAGTACGCTTCACGACGCCGCCGCATCTTCTGAACTGGCGCTGCTCTGGAAAACGTGCTTCTGATGTGGGTGAAGCAGCAAAGAATCACTGGCGACACCAGAACGCAAACAATCAGTCAGAAAGCTCGATATTTCCTGATTTAAAACCTTAGTCAGAAGTTGTCTGAGGTAAGGATTCGTATTACAACACTAAAACTTTACCATTTTTCTTTTTACATTATTCGTATCCTTCTTTTTCAGGGGTTTTCTTTATTGATATCCTTATTTTGTGACTTGTTCTTTTTTTGGGGGGGGGTTGGAACGCATTAATTTGTTTTCAGTTATTTTAAACAGGGCAAATTAATTTAAGATTAAAAAAAACCAACATACGAACCCACTTCTGGAACAAATTAAATCCATATCTTCATTACCGTGTAAAAGAGCAGCAGACGTTGGTTTTTTTTTTTTTCAGACATTTTAGTACAAAAAAAGGTCAGCAAGTAATTCCATAATGGGATCTGGTGCAATAGCAGCATGATTGGGTTTTTTTCTAGCAAAAAGTGGTAATATTGCGACGTATGTTGTCAGACACATAGTAATCATGGTGAGTGCATGGAGGGGCGTCGACACGCCGCCGACCCGCCGGGGCTGCCTTTCAAGGGGGCGCCGGGTCGGGGTCGGCGACAGGAAACAGCTAATTGTCTAAGAAATGCGATGCTGTTCTTGGGGCCTCCGGGCGCCGTTGAAAGGGAGCCGGATAATAGCGGGGCTAGCTGTGTGCGGTGTGTGTGTGTGCAGCGGCGATCCGTGACCTCAGAGCGTGCCGACCCCGATCAAAGCGCACCGGCGAGTCCACAAACGCGGAAGTGGATCCGCGAACCGTGACAGCAAACAACCGGGGTCGGGGAGGAGGCGGCGGGCGGGGAACCCCTGCTCCGGTGCCTTCTATCGCCGGATTGGCCGCCTCTCCTGACAGCTCAGCCATGTGAGCTGAGTGGCGGCGGGGGGAGGAAACTTAAAACAAGAGCCCGGCTTTTGTTTTCTCTCCGTTCCTGCTTCTCAGCTCTGTGCGGTTCCAAGAACCTTTTCCAGGAAGTAGATCGTTTCTCGGTGCGTTGAGACGGCAGAGGAACCAGGTACGCTGGACCTTCAGCTCTGAGAACCGCCTCAGGTCCCACTAAGGAGCAGGGTCTTCCATTGGAACTCAAAGGTGCAACTCCATATATCCTATTTTCCGGACTATTGAGCGCACCTGAATATAAGCAGCACCGGCTAAAAGTGACCGTATCTCTATCTTCATCTTCCTCCTGCGCACAAAAACCATTTCAAGTCATCTTTTTCTTTTCTTTTAACATCTCAGTTTCACTTTCAGGTTATTATTATTATTATCATTATTATTATTATTATTATTATTATTATTATTATTATTATTATTATTATTATTATTATTATTAGGGCAGAAGCAGAAGCTTGTGTGTCCAGTACATGTTCATGTTACAATACAAGTTAGCGTAACATATTTCAAAGAATAAAGACTTCTTCAGTCTTACACTTTAGTATCACACGAGTTTAACATAATCGTTCATTTTGGTGTCCATCCAGGACAGACTGACCATTTCTTCTTAAATACAAGTAAGGAATGCCATGTTTTCCTTTCCTTGCTGAGATTGTTCCACCACTGAGCCCCATGAAACCACAGACATCTCCAAGTCAATGGTTTTCTAACTTTTGCCAAAATAAATTTACTGTCATCTCTTAAGTTTTCTCAAATTTTTTGAAGTTGAAAATATTTTTGAACACCTTCTGGAAGCACATTTAATGTAGCCTTAAACTTTATTTGAAGTATTTTGTAATGAACAAGGTCTCGGAATTTCATAAGATTTGTTTTTAGAAATAACGGATTGGTACGGTCCTAATATCCGACTTTATTAATGAGGCAAACGGCATGTTTTTGTAAAAATACGATGGGATTAATGAAAGTCTTAAAAGTAGCTCCACAGAGCTGTGGATGGAGAAAATAGATAATATATAGTGCATCACAGGTGAATAAATGTTTAGTTTTAAACAAAATTTCAAACAAGAGTTTTTGATATTTTTGTCTTTACATGATCAATATGTTGTTTCCAGATGAATCCGGAGTCAATTGCAACTCCAAGAAATTTAGTAGGAAAAACTCTTTCAATTTCATCGTCTTCAATTTTAAGTTTTAAATCCTTATGTATCTCTTTTTTGTTTGCAAATGTCATAAATTTGGTTTTGGAAACGTTACGTGACAATTTATTTTGATCAAACCAGATTATGAGGAAAATTTAAATTCCTTTTCTATCCTCATCAAAAGTTCGTCCAGTGATTTTTGCCCGAGCAGACAATCATTGTATCATCTGCAAACATGATACAGTTAAACAAATGAGAGGTTTTACAAATGTCATTAATAAAAATAATGGTATCTTCTTTGGTGTCAGAATTGACCTGCCTCAGAATGACTTCGTCACACAGGTCCTCAGTCTCTCTTGGCGGCGTGGAGCTTGCTAGCTGAAGACAAATCCATAAACTAGCTGCATCTTTGTTTAAGCGTGTGAAAGAAGTAGCGGCTTGTAGTCCGGAAAGGACTGTACTTCTTGCGGCGCCACTTTAAAAAAAAAAAAAAAAACGAACGCTGTTTTCTTGCGGCAAAAAATGGAGAGAAGCGGCGAGAAATGGAGGGATGAAGAGGTCCGAGCGTTTCTGGCCTGCTTCGCCTCGGACGGGTTTCCAGGGCTCGCGGAGGAACGTCTCCATTTTGGCCAGAATAAGTACGGCGTTAGCTGACGGCTAACGGGGTTCCTCGCTCGGCGAAGCAGCGCAGGCAGAAGATAGAAGCACTTCGACCGTCTGACGGCGCACGGTTGTTGTTCCGTGAACGGCGTGGCAGCTTCCACCTCCCTTCTCCCTCACTGTCTGTAGGAATGCGGAATTAAAAAGTTCCCCCGGACGAGGCTACTTCCTGGAACAGATTCCCGAGCCGGTCCGTTCTCAGAACGTTTCCGACTGAAAGCGGCTCTAATTGTGCGGCGGGTGAAACGAGAAGCTGTCAAACGCTCCCGTAGACCCCCCTCCCCCCTTCGCCATCACCACCACCGACCCTCTCCGCCCTGCATGGATGCCCCCGCATCTCCACGGGATTGAAAACCAGCTAACGCCGCCTCTCCTCCCTCTTCCTCCAGCTTGAACGGCTCGCTGCCCGCCAACGTGGAGATCAAGAACAACACCCTGTTCTTCAAGGGGCCCGTGACCTACGACCTGGCCAGCACGTACGTCTGCGACGCCACCAACGGCATCGGGACCCGCACCGGCATGGTGGACGTCAACATCACCGGTAGGTGGAGAACCGCGTTTTTTTTCTTCTTTTCGTTTTCTTTTTTTTTCCTCCGACGCTCCGGCTTGGGCGATAACCCCCGGCATGGCTTGCATCATCAGAACCCCCTTCTTCCGCCGCCGCCCCCCCCTCCTCGCTTTCTCTCTCGCTGTCCGTGGACCAGGTGGTCGTAGCGGCTCGGGCGCCGCGGAGGAGAAAAAAAAAAAAAAGAAGAAAACCCCTTTGTGTGTTTTTTGCACGGCTCACCCTCTCACCTCGGAGGAGGGCGGCAGGTTGGCGTGGTGCCGCTTTCTTATCTGCACCTGAAATAACATCAACGCTAACACAAGTTGGCGCTCTGTGTGTGTGTGTGTGTGTGTGTGTGTGTGTGTGTGTGTGTGTGTGCGCGTGTGTGTGTGTGTGTGTGCGCGTGTTGACGCGAGGGCACCTTATTGATCAGCGTTTGCCGGCGTCGCGCTCCGAACAGCTGAGCGTCGCACCCGCTCCTTTTGTCTCCTCCTCTTCTTCTTCTTCTTCTTCTTCATCATCTTGTTCTTGTTGCAAAGCGGCGCTCGGTTCCCCCGGCCTCCCAGATAATTGCAGCCACGCACACACACACACACACACACACACACACACACACATACACACACACACACTTGCACAACCACACAGACGCACATAAAATCGGGCACATTCCCGTCCGTTGGAGACGACATTTTATTTTTCAAGTCAAAGACAGAGAGAACACATCTAGATGCTGAATTGTGGACCTGAAATATGTGTGTGTGTGTGTGTGTGTGTCTGTGTGTGTATGTGTGTGTGTGTGTGTGCGTGTGTGTGGCATCGGGAGACTGTCTCTGTTTTGTTAAATTCAGGCGGGATCTTTTACCCTTGACTCTCTGTCCTGCTTTGTTTCTGTGTGTGTGTGTGTGTGTGTGTGTGTGTGTGTGTGTGTGCGCGCGTGTGTTTTAACTTGCATAGCCTTGCATGTTGACTCACGTCGTGTGTTTCTGGGAACGCCGCACCCGGTATGAGCAGCTGTGCCTCGCTGTGTCATCACACACCCCTCTTTTCTCAGCTTCCCCCTTCCTCCAGAGCGCCTGGTGTGTGTGTGTGTGTGTGTGTGTGTGTGTCTGTGTGTGTGTGTGTGTGTGTGCTGGCAAGGGGGGGGTAGCGAAGCGGGATGTAATGTCAGAAGCTATGCCGCTTCTTGTCTAGCTAACAGCTAAAAGCACCCGGAAGATTTCTCACAGGAGTGTCGTTGCTCTCCCGTCAGGGAAGGCACGAGACGACCAATCAGAAAGCAGGACGAAAAAAAAAAAATGCTGGGTTAAGGTGGCGTGGCCAGGATTGTCTTTTTTTTTAATTTGATTTTCCCACGATGGCTGACGGTTTGCAGATGGTGTCGCAGGAAATGCAGCAACCGGTTCTGCACGGCGAGGACACCTTCCAGCTTCCTGCCCGACGACTCCATTTGTCATCCTCTGACTCACTTCCTGCCGTAAATCTCTCCGCGCTCCGTCCTTGACCCGCCGCCATAGCTCGATTCTAGGCGCTAAGTATCGCTCGGTAGACGACGAACCCCCCCAACCCGGATTTATTTTAAGGGTGCGCTTCCAGGTGGCGGGTCGTGCCAGCCTTAAAAGCATGTCATCAGTTACCATAGCAACAGCGGCACGAACAGCCAAGCTTCCTCCGCCTAATCCACGCCGCCGGAGCCACCGCGCCCGGTCAAGTGGCGGGGAAGCTCATAAGCAGCGAGACGTGCGCCTGCGTTGGGTGTTTTATGGGTTCATGAAAATCTGGTTCTTTTGTTTTGTCCAAAACACACACACACACACACACACACTTGTTTGACTCACACAGGTGTGCGTGTGTGTGTGTGCGTGTGGGAATCGTTGCCTACGTGCTACACGGCAACATTGTGAAACGCCAGTTAGCTACCGCGCTAGCGTGAGCCATGACTGACGCATGGGTCATGATACAGCTGGTTAGAGTCCCTTTTTTTGTTCGCAAGGGCGCGGCGAGTTTCTCGCCTCCTGCTTCTCACCCTGAGAACGTTTGCGCTCCTGCACGTCGCCGCCGGCGCCCTCCTCACTTCAAAAGAGCACTGCCACTTGCAAAAAAAAAAAGCGTAGCGTAGAGGCAGCAAGGAGAGGTTAGCTTGCAGCTAATACATATATTTAAATATTTTCAGAGCCTGGATGAGTGTTTATTGAACATAAACAACACTTTTGCGTTTTCTCGGCTGCCTCTTTTTGGCGCCGTACAAATATGGACGCATTACTATCAATCTCTGAACCACTCCTAGTACTACTCGTAGTACTACTGCTACTACTACTACCTGCATTATGCATGAATTCCGCAGTGCCGTTTTTTGTTTGTTTTTGTTGCGCTCATTTTGATTGACGCGGCAATAACTCCACCTGCCAGGGAGTCCGCCCCGCGCCCCGTTGACGGCCGAAGACAGACGACGCGCCGCGGGAACGCCATTTTACCGGCGGCCTTTGGGGGGACCGCGCCGACGAGGCGCTTAAGAGTAACGCGGTCTAATCGAGCCCCCCGGTCGGAGCGGCGCAACCTGTCACCCAGGCTGATGGGAGCGCCGTGTTTCAATTAGTGTTTCAAACGACATCGCTGTGGTGGAGGTGGGGGGGGGAGGCGGCTGGTATCACCTGCCAGATTCTAATGAACTGCTCCTGTCGGGGGTGGGGGGGGAGGGTGCCTAGGTGGGAACCAATCAGAGCTGTAGGGGGAGGGGTCAGAGGTCGGCGCGGGGGTGAGAGGTCACGTTTCAAAAACATTACGCCGCAATCCGCCCTCTTCTTCGTGACTTCCCGGGGCGCCACGCTAGCGAGGAGGCAGGAAGTGGGCTGCGGAGGCGCCGATCCTGTCTTGGAGATGGCCGGCGCCATCGCACTCGGCGCCTGAACCCCGCCCCCTCCGTCCCAGCGAGCGGTTTGTGCGCCCCCTCCTCTCCCCACGGCGCAGTTGTTTCAGTATTTCTTCTTCCTCTGGCAGCACGGAACGAATCGACACGTGGGAAAACTTCTTCCCCGAGAGGCCACGGAGACGTTATTGTTCCCTCGCCGCTATTTGGCTGGATATCTGACCCCCGGGGGCCTCCCGTTAGCCGCGTTGACGCGTAGCTCGCGCCGCGTTACCGGGGATCGGAAGAAAACCGCCCCCTCGCCCCGCTGTTTCCGGACGCCGCAATGGCCGTGGGAGCGGCGAGGGGTTGAAAGCGGAACGCTGGCCGTCAGCTGTCCTGAGGAGGAGCGCAAGGGAGGGAGGGGGGCGCCGACATCTGTTAGCGCTCGACGGGGCAGGCGGTAGCCTGCCGCCATGTCGAAAAAATGAACTTTTGAGGGCGAGGAATAATAACTGCACACACACAAACACACACACACACACACACACACACAAACACACACACACGAGCCACAGCACAAATATACATAAATAAAACTCACTGCAGGGAATTCTTCTTCTGAATTTCCTCTCAGCCGCGGAATGGGCCGCTGACCAAATGTGTGTGTGTGTGTATGTATGTGTGTGGTATGAGTGTGTGTGTGTGTGTGTGTGTGTGTGTGTGTGTGTGTGTGTGTGTGTGTGTGTGTGAGTTTGTGTGTGTGTGCATGGATGCAGAAGATGATGACTTTATGTAACACTCTTTTTTTTCATTTTTTTTTCATCTTCCTCCCGGTAGCCGGTTCCACTCTCTGCAGTGCAGTGACGGCCAGCAACAGTGACAAAACAGCGCTCTGTGTGTGTGTGTGTGTGTGTGTGTGTGTGTGTGTGTGTGTGTGTGTGTGTGTGTGTGTGGTGGGGGGGGGGGAGGGGGGGAGTATAGAAAAAAAAAAAGAGC
>CAAKHD010035473.1:19670-31330 GCA_901007705.1 Fistularia tabacaria | reverse complement strand
TCTGACCTTCTCGCCAAAACATCTAACATTAGGTGTGCCCCTGATGGACTCATTTCTGTTCCTCTCCATCCTCCCAAAGAGAACCTCAACATCTTCATCTCTGCTACCTGTCTTTTGTTCAGTGTCATTGTCTCCAAACCATACAGCATCTCTGGTCTCACCACTGTTTTGTAAACCTTTCCGTTGACCCTAAGTACCTGAAATCCTCCAACTTCTTGATCTCCACTCCCTGTAGCCTCACCGTTCCACCCGGGTTCCTCTCATTCACACACATATATTCTGTCTTGCTGCCACTAACCTTCATTCCTCTCCTTTCAAGAGCAAACCTCCACCTCTGTAGATTTTCCTCAACCTGTTCCCTGCTCTCACTACAGATCACTATATCTTCTGCAAACATCATGGTCCATGGAGATTCCTGTCTAACCTCATCTGTCAGCCTGTCCATCACCACTGCAAACAAGAAGGGGCTCAGAGCTGCTCCTTGATAGAAGTCCCACCCCTACCTTGAACTTCTCTGTCTCACCTACAGCACACCTCACCAGTGTCTCACAACCAGCATACATGTCCTGCACCAGTCTAACATACTTCTCTGCTACTCCACACTTCCTCATACAAAACCAGGGTTCTTCTCTCGGCACCCTGTCGTACGCCTTTTCTCGGTCTATGAATGAATGAGTAAGTGAATGGTTGTATGTCTCTGTGTGACGCGTGAATGACAGGGTGAATGGCCACTTGCGTCCGAGTGGCGCATGAACGAGCGGGTGAATGGTTGTATATCTGTATGACTTGTGACTGAGTGAATGGTTGCACGTCTCCATATGAAGTGTGCATCAGTATCTGTATGCCTGTGTAGGTGAGAGGGTGAATGACTGTATGTCTCTGCGTGAGAGGGTGAATGAGAGGGTGAATGAGAGAGTGACTGGTTTGATGGTGATTGGCTGACCACTCGGGTGAACCCTGCCTCTTGTCCAATGACAGCTGGGATAGGCTCCGCCCCCCCCACCCCTACCCCCGCAACCCTAGTGAAGCCATGTACATACTGAATGAATGAATGAATGAATGAATGCAGAAATTAATATTAGCGAAACATAAGGGACGTGTTCGTATGCCAGAAATCGCTGCCCCTCATTAGCCAATAAACCGCCATCATAATGGCCGACTCTCACGCCAGGGTGTTAAAACGTCCGGCGGCGCCTTTTTGTTTTACGGCTACATAATCCGCCATAAAGACATCCGCATTTCGTTTAGTGCCCGTTTCATAAAAGCCATACAGTCCAAGAGGATGAAGAAAAAAAAAATAAATAAAAAAATAAACCTGATTACACTTGCATCGGCGACCCCGGATGAAATACGGCGGTAATCCGCCGCCCCTCGCGAGTATTACCCGGCAGCTCCGCCGCTTTTCAGCCTTTAAAAAAAAAAAAAAAAAAAAAAAGACACAATTAACAACAAGCAAGACAGGAAATCCCGCCGCGGTGGATTGAATAAGTTCTTTTCCGGGGCCTCTCGAGGATGGGCGCTTTTGTAGCTTAAACTCATGATTCACAGTGTTGCTTTTGTGTTATGGATTTGTTTGCCTCCCCCTTCGAGCCCCCTCGCTCCTGAACACTTTACTGGCGAAGCCTGAGGATGCGCTGGCGCGGCATGGGGGCTAAATGCTAGGTCAACGGGTATAGCCGCTTTCTTCAGCTCGACTCGACTTGGATGGTGTTCCGTAGCTTTGTAGCTCGCCGTTTCAGGTCAATCAAACCCAAAGAAGGCGACGGGCAGCCGGGCGAGGCGGATGCTAACATGTAGCGCTCTTGCGGGTGCGACTCTTGACGACCCTCACCTCGCCAGAGCAGGTACCTGACGGACACCCAAAAAGAACCCGGTCAAATCCTTCTGGATCTTTGCGCCACATGTTTTGCGCCCTCTCTTTCACATCCCTGGAAGCCAGGGTCTCCGGGATTTGGTTAGC
This sequence comes from Fistularia tabacaria, assembly GCA_901007705.1. Taxonomy (NCBI): domain Eukaryota; kingdom Metazoa; phylum Chordata; class Actinopteri; order Syngnathiformes; family Fistulariidae; genus Fistularia; species Fistularia tabacaria. The sequence continues at coordinate 29,370 of CAAKHD010035473.1, read as the reverse complement.
ATTCTCCTGCAGAGAGCACACCTAACTGCTCACCGGTGGATGACGGCTCTTCGCGCATGAGGTTCAATCGAAGTAGAAAATCTCTCTCTGGACTGGTCTCTTCGAGGTACATACCTTCTGTCGGAGGGGAAGCGGCCGCAGGCTACCGTCAGAGCTACTCCTGCATTAGCACGCCTGTGTGTAATGATGTACCCTCCGCTAGCAGAGCAGATAAGGAGCAGGGGGTTGGACATGACTGATGCGGAGCATCTTGTCAGTTACAGGAGAGCCGTGCCCCGCTTTAAGCCCCGTCTAGTTCACTCTAAACGGGGCTGCGGTGTCCAAAATGATCCCCGTCGAAGAGATAATGATGCCGTTAGCCGGTTCTCTACTATTTCACTGACAACCCTTTTCATTGCACTTCCTTTGTAGCACAAAGTGCTTCGCACTAGAACGCATTCACCCATTCAGACACAGTCGCAGAGCTACCATGCTAACCAGGCCATTGGGAGCACCTTGGGGTGTCTTGCCTGAGGACACTTCGGTATGCAGACAGGCTACCTGCTTTACCAAATGAGCCACATCCCTCAGTTACAAAGTGATTGGCAGGAGGCCAGTCCCGGTTAGGCCCCGCCTCTTGCCCAGGGATGGGCAAGGATTGGTTCGACCACCCACCGATTCTCGTACATTTTTTATATCTGAACATCACGATCAGGCCACCGGGAGAAACTTCCAAGGACACTTGGGCATGCGGACGGAAGGAGCGGGGAGTCAAACCGCCAACCCTCCAGGGTGGAGGGGGCGCTCGCTCTGGTGACGGAGCCACACCAGTCCCTGAAAAAAGGAGTTCTGACAAAGGAAAAGAAAAATTAGCATAGCAAATCGGGTGGAAGAGGCACAATAGCCGCCTGAATCCCATTTAGCAAGAAGTGATCCAAGTTCTACGGAGGACGAAAGTGCACTGATTTCTTCTCCTTCCGAGGGAGCTGAGGCGGAAGCCGGTCCGGTTGAGTGGGTGCCGCGACAGACGAAAGTCCGCTTGATTAGCGGGGTGGGGCAACTAGCTTGACGAAATAGCGAAGCCATTGTTCCCTTTGCTTGGAACTCATGAGATTATCCTGAGACGAGTTCATTGTCTTCATGTGATGAGGTTTGCTTTCTGGGTCTGTCAGCAGAGAGTCGGAGGGAGGGGCTTCTCCTGCTTCGCTGTCAACACTAAGAAAGAAATAATGCAATTTGTTCCACTCCCCGAAGCTAAAATCGGGGCGCAGCCACACAACGAGTTCCCGTTTTTTTCAAATCTGCCTCTGACATGAAGTGATTTGACGTTTGCGACGGAGGGCGGAGATAATTCGGCAGAAGCCGGGATTCTTTTTTTATTTTGTGTGAGTGTTTCCGCTCCAGTTCTAAATGGGATCAAATGTTGTCGTCGTCGTCATTGGCGGCGGCGCGATACAAAACGTTTGCGGCACTTCGCCAGCGCGGCGGGAATAAGCAGAGGTTCGGTTGTGCTTGCAAACCGGCGTCAAGTAATGAAGATGGCGAAGCACCTGCGCCCGTCGGCCCGCGTGTTTAGCTTAGCGGGCTGCGTCCGCCCTCCTATCCGACGCCGACCGCGGTAAAATGAAGAGCAACTGAAGTGAAAGTGAAAGCAAAGGCCATCGCAAAGTGCAGTGATCAAGAAGAAGCTGGAGGATAAACGAAGGAAAGGGTGGAGACGGCGCAGTGGAGGGAGCGGGTCGAGGCCGACGCGTCCCTCGGAGAGCGCAGGCCTCCCGCTGGAAGCCATTTAATTTTTCCTGAGAAATTAATAGAAACGCTCGGAGCCGCCGCGGAATAAATGGGATTGTTGCGCCGCCGCCTTCATCGGGATCCGTGATGGAAACGTCGGAACCTGAGAGGAGGTGAGGATTTCAGAGAAGAGGAACGCTACCCAAGGTCAAGAAACGATCAGCGAGCCTCGCGTGAAGGTTTTGATATGATATCCTCCGCTAGCGTTAGCCGTTACGGAACAACCGCACAATGCGAGCGCTCCGAAAAACCGAGCACTGCTGCGCCTGTCTGGTCAAAGACCGGAGTTCGCCGGAGACAGCTTTGAGGACCGCAAGCGGGGGTTGTCTGCACTGGTCCGGTGATTCTCTGACATCCTCAAATGTGACGGGATTGCGGAGGACGGAGCCGATGGCAGCAGCAGCAGAACAGACAGCACACCTTCTGCAGGAGCTCATCGGTGCTCGGCGCTAATGTGGACTCTCTGCCTAATTTGGTACCTTTTAAGGGAGTTTGTAGCCAAACGTAGCAAATTGGAGCAGTACCGCCGGGAGTCTTCGGGCGCAGTGTCGCGCGGTATGCTCAACCAGCCAAAGTCGCGGAGAAGAAGAAGACAACATGGCGGCTGTATGATCAGGGAGAAGAATTCTCCGAATGTACATTCCCGCCATGTTTGTTATTGTCTGCAAGGGAACTTGGAAGTGAACTCTGGAAGCACCGTCCAGTTGACGTAAAGCACGCATGGGAAAGATGTTTGGCCCTGACGTTTGGCCTTGGTACTGTCTACTGGAGGAGGAAAATACATCCCGTGAGTCGGGATGGAGATGTTTTGCTCAAAAGATAGCTGAAGTTTTGGCCGCCGGCATGAACTGCCAGAGACTCCCGCTGACTTTTCCCCCCGAAGATGAATTGGTCAAATCTGGTCGGCGTCAGGAAAAGCGATGCCATGCGGAACAGGACGAGCGTTCCCGAGAGGCCTGGTTCACGCGCCCCAGAACACACCGGGACCAGATGTTCCTTGTTAAAAAATGACAGGTTACACGCGCCTCGCGCTGTCGCTCCCCTGGTACAGCTCCAGCTTCCTGCCTCTTAGGCGTGGCGCCGCCGCAAACCTCCCCCCCCACCTCCATTTTGCTCCGGCGGACGAGGCAGAGCAGATTGGACCGCCGCGCCGCGTGATGCTATCTGCGGAGATAAGTGGGCTTTCCAACCGACGGAGGGATTTACGAGCGGAGCGGTGGCACGGCGAGGAGGCACCGCTGCCTGGGCGCGACGCTGGGAAGGAAAGCCGATCTCGGACAAAGTTCATTTCCCCTGATTGCTCTGTCGGGAAGGGCCATCTAAGTAGCGGAGAGAGTGCGCCTGGGGGGGGTGGGGGATGGATATTTATTTCGGGGACTGCAACAGGGAGGGGGAGGTGAGTCATTATCTGTGCGGGCTTTTCTTCTCTAAACAGTATTGATGCAAGTACAACGTTCTCCTAAATGGAAGGTCAAGTAATGCAGATTACAGGAAATGAGCAGGTCACTGGTCTCGCACTTATGTGGCCCTTTCAGTACCTTGTAGTTTCAAAGGGCTTCACGCTGGATTTAAATCACCCCTTTGTGCTCGCGAGGCGGAGCTAACATGCAAGACGCTAACGGTACCATGGGGAGCAACTGGCGGACACTTCGGTGTGGTCCGTAATTGGAGGGGCGTTAGCTTCACCAACCAAGCCACGACCCTCAATCACAAAGCATTAACCGGTGGCTGGTCCAGGCTAAGCCCCACCCCTCGCCCAGGGACACCTAGGATTGGTCCGACCGATTTCATTCACCCCTTTGTGCTCACACAGCAGGGCTAACATGCGAGATGCTAATATGCAATACCCTAATTGTACCATGGGAACAACCCGGGGGACACTTCGGTATGCTCCTAAACTGGAGGGGTGCTAGCTTTACCAATCAAGCCACCTGTCAATCACAAAGCAGCCTTGTGATTGACAGGTGGCTCGTTCAGGCTAAGCCCCGCCCCTTGCTCAGGGACAGCTAGGATTGGTCCAAGTGATTTCATTCACCCCTTCGTGCTCGTAAGGCGGAGCTAACATGCAAGACTCTAACAGTACCATGGGGAGCAACTGGGGGGGACACTTCGGTATGCTAAAAAATGAGAGGGGCGCTAGCTTTACCAACCAAGCCACAACACTACATCACAAAGCAGCCTTGTGATTGACAGGTGCCAAACCCCGCCTCTCACCCAGGGACAGCTAGGATTGGTCCGACCGCATGTTCCTCACAGATGATGTATGTACTCTTTTTTTTCTATCCAAACGCCACGATCGGTTTTAAATGGAACGAGAGGCTGAGGAGGCCCCGCCGTGCTGCGCGCCATCAATCAAGCTAATCTGGCCGCCAGCCCCAGATAACAGCACGATTAGCAGCTCTCTCCACAACAGACAGGCGATGCGGTCACACCGCCCACAACATCACCGTACTTCCTGTTTCACTTCGGTGAGCGACTGGAAAAGATTTTTTAATTATCTCCTCTCCGTGCAAAGGGCTTTTACCCCGCCCGCCCCGGCCGGCCGACGGACGCTCAGCGCCGATTCCGAGGTGTTTTCAGGAGACGCGCGGATAGAATGCGGAGCAATTAGTCCGTCATCAAAGAGAGAATGCTTTGCATAATTCATCAGGAGGGGACTGGAGACGAGGGGAGCGGTGGGAGGGAGGTAGGGAGGGAGGTGCACTTGGATCCAGACCGGGGAAAAAAAATACTTCAACGAGCCCGTGGACAAAAAGGAGATTGGCGGAGGGAGAGCCAGAGCGAGCGGTCCAGACAAATAATGAGCGGCTTCATGGAAATGGAAGTGGACAGGCGAGGGTGAGGACTTCTGACCGGGTAACCTCCCCGCCCCCCTCAGGTCAAGAGTCCTCCGCGGTCCTTTTCACGTCGGGACTGAATGTCACCTGCACCTGGTCTGCGCCTCTGTTTACGGCTTGTCCTTGGCTACTACGGCCGACCGGAAATGGAAACGAGCCTCAAGGTGGGCTCACAGACCTCCACCCGGAGCAAATGGCTCGGACTGAAGGCCGCGACGACCGGTCTACCGCTAATTTGGCAGTGGATGGGTCCCGGGGACAGAAGGGGGAAGCAGCAGTGCGGAGCCGGCCGAAGCAAAGGCGAACGCCAAACGAACGGTCCAAAGTTTGGGGAACGTATCGTAGGTCACACGACCTCGTACGATACACTTGTTTTATTACTGATGGCACCTCCTGAGGACTTAAACTTTGGTAGGCACTGTGGCTCTTCTTCTTTTCCTTTGGGCTTTTCCCCTCAGGGGACACAGCCAATCGACCGTCTCCAACCAACCCTATTCTCTGGATCCTCCTCTCTCACACCAACTACCTTCATATCTACTCTCACTACCTCCATACATCTCCTCTTTGGACCTCCAATTCCAGCATCCGTCTACCGATATATTCACTCTCCCTCCTCTGTCCGTGACCCAACCATCTCTGACCTTCTCTTCAAGACGTCGAACATGTGCCGTCCCTCTGATGGACTCATTCCTGATCCTCGCCATCCTGGTCACTCCCAAAGAGAACCTCAACATCTCCACCTCCAGCTGTGCTTCCTGTCTTCTCTCCGACTCCACTGTCTCCAAAGCATACAGCATCGCTGGTCTCACCACTGACTCGTACACCTTTCCTGTGGCATTGCGGGTGTTGTGCGCAAAACGCACCTTTTGTTTAAAGGTAAGCTTTTTATTGCAGCTTTCTATACATCTCGGAACCATTAAAAGAATCGTGAAAAGAAACCGTATCCTCTGCAATCAATATAAATAAGAGCCAGTCCTTTTTAAGGAGAGGAGATCAAGAAGTTGGAGGATTTCAAGTACTTCAGGTCAACAGTCCAGAGCACTGGAGAGTGTGGAGAACAGGTGAAGAAACGGGTTCAAGCAGGTTGGAATGGGTGGAGAAAAGTGTGAGGGGTTCTATGAGATAGAAGAACATCAGCCAGAAGGAAAGGTGGAGGAGACAGTGGTGAGAGCAGAGATGATGTATCTTCATCTCTGCCACCTTCAGCTCTGCCTCCTGTCTTTTTTCCCAAACCATCCATCATCTCTGCTCTCACCACTGCCTTCTCCACCTTTCCTTTCCTTCTGGCTGATGTTCTACCTCATAGAACCCCTGACCCTTTTCTCCATCCATTCCAACCTGCTTGGACACGTTTCTTCACCTCTTCTCCAGACTCTCCGTTGCTCTGGACTGTGAAGTACTTGAAATCCTCCACCTTCTTGATCTCAGTGCCACAGGAAAGGTGTACGAGTCAGTGGTGAAACCAGCGATGCTGTATGCTTTGGAGACAGTGGAGTCGGAGAGAAGACAGGAAGCACATCTGGAGGTGGAGATGTGGAGGTCCTCTTTGGGAGTGACCAGGATGGAGAGGATCAGGAATGAGTCCATCAGAGGGGACGCCACATGTTAGGTCAGAGATGGTTGGGTCATGGACAGAGGAGGGATGGTGAATCTTTTGGTTGAAGGATGCTGGAATTGGATGTCCAAAGAGAAGATCCAGAGAGTAGGGTTAGATAGAGAAGGCTGATTGGCTGAAGGGAAAAGCAGAAAAGACCAGTCTGACCAGTCGTAACGGTTCGTTGAGGGCGAGTCGACTTTTGCGATCGTCCTTCGTCGCGTCCGAGCTCGTTTCCTCCGGCTCCTCCGCTCTTGCGCAGATGAGACGGGGATACCGGATGACGCCCTCGTCCGTCCACCCTCCCGAAGAAAAAACCCTGCGTTGACAGATGCTGCGCCTGCCAGCAGTTCTAGCTCTCTCTGGCACAACGTGAACATTTCAACAAAAAAAAAAAAAAAAACTTTGCAGCAACAACAACGAGAAGAAGACGACGACTCGGGGGAATTCTGATTTTCCTGGCAGCCGTCCCGCCAAAATAAAAAAGCGTGTCGTGGAGCGATAGTACTCTCCAAGTGCTAAGTAATCCAGTCAACACCGCGGGCGCAGACAATGCATCAATTCACCCGTGATCTTTTGTTCTTTCTGGAGGAGCTGCGATTGGGTCCGACCGCCGAAGTCCCGCGGAGAAAAAAAAAAAAAAAAAAAGAAGAATATGATAGAGGGGGAGGGGGAGGGGGGGGGGGTAATGATATTTCACGAACGCTGTCTTCAAAAGGAAGTTAAAAAGAAAGGCTCCTAACTGGGCCATCCGTCTTTTCCCTGCCCGTAATTCAATTAGCGCGCCGTCCTTCCGGCCAAAAGTATCGACCCAAATGGAGCCGGAGGGGGGGCTGGGGGGGGGTGGCGGCGCAGCTCCGCCGCCGCCAATTCCTCCTGCGGCACCCGAATCCCCGAAACGGTCCGCATCAGTAAATCCGTCAGGAGGCGTCGACGGGCGACTGAAGATTAAGGAAGCCGTGGAAAGTGAGCTACCTTAGCGTACGTTTCTAAAAAAAAAAAAAAGAACGACTCGTGTGTGTCCCCGTGTTTTTCTAATGTAGCTGCAGCTTAACCACCGGGGGTGATTTGGATGAAAACGCAAAAAGCCTCGAGAAAAAAAAAAACAAACGGTGTTATGAGTTTGCACGGAGTGGATTTAGGTAAGGAGTAAGCTAGCAAATATCGAAAAGAAAAACTAAAAAAATAAAAAAAAAGAGGTTATAATTACAGACACGTCTACGGGGAGCCGTGAAAAACTATTACCGCCGCGCTGCAGGTTGCCGGGGTGCTTCTGAAAGTCCCGGCCTGGGAGCGATACCGCGGCCACGCACGCGGTGAAAAATAGCGTTAACAACCTGGTTAAGCGAAAAAAGCAAAAAAAAAAAGAGAGGCTAATTCGATTAGCCTTGGGCGGGAGATTTGCCCGCCGGCAGGAAGTCAAGGCGACAGAAGAAGAAGGAGAAGAGGAGTCGGTGGCCTAAAAGGCAGAACCTGCATTGTGAGAAAATACCGAGAGGGTTGCTGTCCTGTTATTAGCTTACGTCACCTACGTATCAAACGTTACTGCCCGCGTGCCTCTCCATCTCACACAGGAGTTGGTTGGAGCTTCATGGACGGAGAATTCCTTGATGACACACTCTGCTCCTTTCGCTGCTTGCTAGCTAGCTAGCATACTGCAGCCCCAAAACTCCAGTGGCGCGACTCCGTTCGCCTTGTTTGACTGCGCATCGCAGGAAATGAGTGCCGATGACAGACGGCAGCCTCCGCCCCTTTGACGTGAGCATAAATTAGCTATTAGGATACTTCGACATACGTGGTCATGTGACGTACGATACGTTCCCAAACCTGGCTCTGTTTGTTTGCCGTTAGCCCTTTGCCTCCATGCTGCTGCTTCTCCTTCCGTCCTGGGGTCGCCTGCGACAACGTCGCTAACGACCGCAAAAATTAGTATGTGGAACGTAACCCTCAATTCCCTGTGTGATATGTAGCTTTAGCATGTGCGACACCTAGCGATAGCGCTTTCTTTTTAGCGTGGTTTCGCTGGATGAGTCTGTTTTGCTGGATAATCCACAGGACTTTTGGGTAAGCTAGGCCATCATACCGTGGAACACATCTCCATGGTAACCCAAGGGCTCCCTGGAGTTGTCTCAGAGAGCCCTCCGTGACCCGTTTCAGTCCAAAACGCGACCCCCCCCCCCAAGATGGAACAGGATTACGCAGGAAATAAAAAAGCAGAGGACGGACAGAAGGCGGATTTTACGTTGAGTGAGAGCGAGCTTTAAAACAGCGCCACCCGCTCGGGGGTCGTGTGGACGGTCGCCATCAACGCGCAGCCGGTTGCGGCGCAGAAAGCCCCGGGGTGGGAGGGTGGGCAACCCGGCCGGGACCGCGGCTAACGAGCCAGTACCCGTCAAAAAGAGGCGGACGGTAAATATGTACGAACTGGCGCCGGCTTATCTGAGCCCCGCATGTGTGCGCGCTCAGGCAGCAAAATAAAGACAAGCCGGAAGGAGGTTGGCAGCCGAGCGCGGCGTCGGCGTTCGACACATATTAAAGAGCAGGACGCGGCCCGGGGAGCCAGCGATCCTGATCGGTATGGAGTGGGCGTGGGAAGATTTGAGCGGTGAGGACACATTTGCGCCGAAGTGATCGGAATACTGATTTCCCGCTCTTTGATAGGGCGACGTTCATCTCCAAGGGTCTGCTCGCTTTTCTGGCAAAAGCTCGGCGCCATCCCGCGCTTGGGCTTGGGCCTCCGAAGTCACTTCAGCATCCGGCGCTAACGCTAAACACGCTAATGGCCCGGATCTGACGTGAGGGAAATGAGCAGCCAGACCACCGGCGCCTGGACAAAAACGGTCGGAAAGGAGGCTCGGCTCTGCCGCTCCGACACCAGCATCCAAATGAGCGCGCGTCTTGACCCCGCACAGAAATCCCATTACAGCGGCTAATTGGATCGGGCGTGTGCGCCGCGGTGATAGAATTACAGAGCTAAAGGGTTCGGCGGCGGAGACGGCGGCAGCTCTCCGGACCTCCATTTTCCCCAATTCCGTTCGGCGGGCGGAGAGCTAAACGGATTCCGGGCAAACACGTCCATGAGAACCGGCCAGGTGTCCCGACTCCTGAGGAAGCGCCTCGTCCTCGCCAGCCCGTCTGTCAGGAGCGCGCTAATCCGTCTCTCTCCAAATGTAAACAAGCCGTATTAAGCTGCTGCGAGCGGAGAGGCCCGCGATAATGAGGACTTTTTAGGCGAAGCCAAAAGCCCGGGGGACGGGGAAAACAGCGGCCTGGGAAAGCTAATCCATAGAATTATTAATGGCGTGCGGAAAACAGGGGGGAATCGATAGCCGTGAGCGCGCGAGTTTCATTTGATTCGCGGAGGGAACGTGTTCCCGTCCGCCCCTTCCTCGGCATCCATCCACCATCACCACCCCCCCCCCCCCCCCGCGCGCGGGGACGCAAGGGGCCCGGCGGGGGGGGCGGGGGCGGGGCGTTCATTGACTGTCTTTTTCAGGGG
>CAAKHD010035473.1:6541-16622 GCA_901007705.1 Fistularia tabacaria | reverse complement strand
AGGAGGTCAGGGAGGCGGGGGGGGGGGGGCAAACTCACCCCAAGGACGACAGTGTCTTCCCCTTGGAACGCCGGGATGAACTTGTCCCCGCGGAGGATCTCGGAGCGGCTCAGCGGACGGAACCGGCACAGCACCTTGATGTTGCATTCATCGTTGCTGTCAGCCATGGTGGCCTAAAAAAAAATAAAAAAAATAAAAAAACAATTATTAAAATTTTAAAAAAATATATAAATAAAAAATTAAAAAAAAAAAAAAAGCCGGACGCGTTTGCAGATGCTGGAAATTATTTTTTCTATAATTAAAAAAAATAATAATAATAAATGAAGAAAAAAAAAAAAAAAAAGTCTAAGACCCGCACGCTGCAGCCGGAGCCGCCGCCGGGCTCCGGGAGCGGGAGCGGGTCGGACGCCGCCGGGCGAGAACCGCACGGAGAGCGTGGACACGCCGGAAACGCACAGTCTTTTTTTTTTTTCAAATTCTCTAGAGGGATAAGAATAAAAAAAATAAAAAAAAAAAAAAGAAAGAAAGACAAAGGGGGAAATAAAAGAAAGAGAGGAACCGTTTGATAGTTGCAGGAACTCCGCGCAGGTGCAGCGGCTGCGGACGGCTCTGGACGGCTGCAGGGAGTTGCGCGGTCCTCGCCGGTCCGGTCAGCGGCGTCTGGAGAGACGGCGGGTTTCTCTTCTTCTCCTCCTCTTCTTTTTTTCCTTTACGAGCAAGCCTCCCTCTCTCTCTCCCTCTCTCTCTCTCTGTGGGCGGGGCGATGGAGAGACCGGCCCTCCCTCATCAGCACCACGGCGGTGGCGGCGGAGGCGGGAAGTGGACTCCGCCGCGTACGAGCCGTGCGTGTGCACGAATTCTGCACGGGTTGCTTCGTGCGTGCGTGCGTGCGTGCGACGTCACGTCCACGTCAGAAAGACGCGGCGGCGGTCGGTGTGCACGATGGCGCGTATTCGCCGAAGGAGAGTGCAGCGCCTTTCACAAACGAGTCGTGCAAGTGGGAGCGGCGAGGAACTGGCTTGGCGTTTGTTTGTTTGTTTGTTTATTTTTTGGGGTTTTTTTTTGCACTCACGGCCGGAAGTCTCCGGGTTCGTATCCGGTGGCTGCATGTCTCCAGGTGTGATCCAACAAGAGTACCCAGATGAGGAGTCCCTGTCGAGTTGCTACTCCTACAGCTGAACTCCCGCAGGAGGAGATAGTCGATGTTCCCGAGAGGCCTCCTCTCTTGGAGACCACCTTGCAGAAACACGTTGAGGCCAACGGAAGTCCACCTTGCTCGGGTGATTGGAGCACAGCCGCAGCTGTGAGGGGCCTCCCTGGGCCTCTGGGAGCTGGTGGTCATGATGCGCAAGTCATGGACGAATCGTTCAGTATTGTTTTTTACTGACTGAGTGATTCCTCATCTCGAATTACTGATTCAATGACTGCCATCCCAACTGCATTTGTATAAATATATCAAGTGAATCACTTTACGAGCCCTACGGGAGGAGCAGGATTTCTTGTTTCCCGCCCTTGTTTGGAGCTGTGAACGGCAGAGGGCTCACAGCAACTCGCCACACTCGCTGAATGTACGACTCACTCAGCAACTCAGTGAATGAATCATTCACGAGCTCGGAGTCGCGCTCCCCACTCAAAACAAAAGATTCACTCACTAGCTCAACAAACGATTCACTCACTAGCTCAACAAACGATTCACTCACTAGCTCAGAGTAGCCCTCCCCATTCAATTGAACGATTCATTCAGTTGCTCAATGAACGATTCAGTCACTCGGTCAGAGTAGCCCTCCCCACTGAAAATGAACGATTCATTCAGTAACTCAATGAAAGAATCACCCACTAGCTCAGAGTAGCCCTACCGACTCAAAACGAACGATTCACTCACAAGCTCAAGGTAACCCTCTCCGCTCAAAACAAGCGATTCACTTAGTAACTCAATGAACGAATCACTCACCAGCTCAGAGTAGCACTCCCCACTCAAAACGAACGATTCACTCATTGGCTCAAGGTAACCCTCCCCACTCAATTGAACAAATCACTCACTAGCTCAGAGTAGCCCTCCCCACTCAAACGAACGATTCACTCAGTCGCTTAATGAACGAATCACTCACGAGCTGAGAGTAGCCGTTTCTCACTCTAAAAATGAACAACTCACTCAATGACTCAATAAACAAATCACTCAGGAAATCAGAGTAACCCCTTCCTACTCACAAAACGAACGACTCGGTAGCTCAGAGGAGAGAGGGTCGCCTCCCTTCTCAGAAAACCGACCGAGGTACTCTTATTAAAACCGGGGACGCTAAAAAAGAATCGACATTTCCCACGACTCGCTCAAAGTGGCGGAACCGCCCGGCGACAAGTATAGCATCCGTCACGTGACTCGCAGCGGACCGAACGGACTCCATGCATTCTGCATGAGCAGTGCCGACACTATTTCAGCTGCTGCGCTTCTACCGCCAGGCTTCTGTGTCCCCATTAAACCCCCCCAACCCCCACCCCTACTTTGATAATGGCCGTGAGTCATAAATCATACCTTCTAAAATTAAAGTCTCCCCACAGTCTCGTAATACCACCCCAAATTCCCCGAAAGCTGGGACATCTCGCGCCACGTAAATAAAAGCAGGACGCGGCGGTTCGCGAAATCCCCGTCGGACGGGGAACGATGTCTACCATCTCTTTCTAACCGGCCTTCGTTGCTGGAAGCTTCCTGTCTGTTGGAGGAAGCTCTCGCCAGTTCAGCACCTTCTCCTGCAAAGCGCTAGGTGGTTTAGCATCGTCTTGCTGAAATGTTCCCTGAAGGTGATGTCATCTGGATGGGACCGCGCGTTGCTCGCGAACCTCTGTGGACCTTCCGGTGTTGATGGTGCCTTCACCTTCACCTGATGGTACCTTCAAAAGGTGCAAAGCTTTTGAACGGTCCACTGATAACAACCTGGATGGAACATCTCGTTCTGACCTTCAACCTCGGCCTCCTCGCGCGGAGGTTCCTCCTGATTTGTCGAATTTTTTGATAATATTATACCCCGCAGATGGTGAGATCCTCAATATCTTCACGGTTTCTACGGCGGGGAAACATTTTCCGGGGAACGGTTCGACAACCATCGGCCTTAAGAAGGCCTTTGACACCATTGACCACGGTCAACGACCACAAAAACTGGAACGCCAACGCCTCAGAGGGAACGTTCACGACTGGATTGGAAATGATTTACAAAACAGGTCACAATAAGTCCAAATAAATCAAACTTTGTCAATAGGGTCAATTATTGGCCTGAAAGTATTTATTTTATTTATCAATTATTACCGCAACGTTTCTAAAATGCTTAAATGTATTAATTTGCTGATGACACTGACTTGTATTGTTCAGGACAAAACTTACATGAACTTATTTGCTGGAATGAAGAGGAGCTGGAAATTCTGAAAGATTGGTTTGACGTCAATAAATGATCTCTGAATACAAGCAAAATTAAATTCATGATAATTCGGAAATATCAAGGAAAACAAGCTTAAATTTCGAATTACAAATATTGAAATGGAACAGGTTTGGGAAACCAAATTTCTTGGAGTTTTTATCGATCGTCAATTAAAGTGGAAAAAACATGTAGAATATGTAAAAATCCACAGCGATCCGTCATAAAGCAAGAGGCAAAGTTAATTCGAAGGGTTTGCATTGAATCTGCTGCTCACTCATCCTTCCTTATTTAACTTATTGTGTGGAAATATTGGAGGTCAACTTTTAAAAACCACCATAGAAAAAATGGTTTTCTATCAGAAGAAACCCATAAGAATTATGAATAATGCAGGTTATTACGATCACACTAATTCATTATTTTTTCATTCATTAAAAATATGGGTTTTTGGGGACGTCATTGCTGAATCGGGGCTGTAAATGGGACTTCTTAGATTTGTGCGTCGGGAAACCCGCAGATGTTTCACGGTCAAGTCGACGGGCTTGTTTGCACCGAGACGCAAATGGAATTTTCTCGATTTCTCGACGTCACTGCGACAAGTCGGCGGGTCGCCTCGGGGACAGAGATCTGTCCGCGACATCTAGACAAAATAGCCGAGACGCTCGCGATGGGTTCGCTCTGCCGGCGAGCGAGCGGGTCGTAGGTGAAAAGAGGACGGCGGTCGAGGGAGATGAAGGGAAAAAGATAAATGACACCAAAGGGCAAATCACTCCGCTGGTTTTAAAACCAGCCTCTGAAAAATGGAATTTAATATATGCCCGAGCGCTGAAGGTCCAGATAGATGTTCTCAGTAATGAGATCAGCGGCTCTGACTTATTCTCAGAGCAATTTGCTTGGCTTCTGGTGCGGTACCTCCCCCCGGCCAGCAGGGGGCGCACAGCGGGAAGCAACGAATGTCGCTTTGGCTGTTGAGAAGACGTCAGGGGAAGGAGGAAACGTTCACTCGTTCATCTGTGCTGCTTACCCTGCACTCAGGGGGTCGGAGGCTTTGGACGAGAGGCGGGGTTCACCCTCTCATTCACACACATGTAGAGACGTACGACCGTTCACTCACTCATTCATAGGCTAAATAAAGATATCCAGCCATTCACTCACTCATTCACATGTCATGTAAAGACATACAATTATTCACCCTCTCATTCACACTTCATGTAGAAATGCAATGGTCACGCGGACCAATCACCCTCTCATTCACCTTTATAGAGACATTCAACCGTTCACTCACTCTTTCACATGCCATATATAGACATCCAGCCATTCACCCTCTCATTCGTCTGTATATAGACACATACAACCATTCATTCACTCATTCACATGTCACATACGACATTCAAAAAATCACCCCCTCCTTCACCTGTATACAGAGAGATACAGCCGTTCACTCATTCATTCACATGCCATATATAGACATCCAGCCATTCAACGTCTCATTCACACTCCATATAGAGGCAAACAAACAGCCACTCCAATCATTCACCCTTTCATTCACTCATATTCAGAGACGTACAACCATTCACTCACTCATTCATATGCCATACACAGACATCCAACCGTTCACCCTCTCATTCACTTATATACAGAGACATACAACCATTCACTCACTCATTCACATGCCCTATATAGATATCCAGCCATTCATCCTGTCATTCAATTGTAAGTAGAGATATACAACCATTCACCCTGTCATTCACCTGTAGGTAGAGACATACAAACATTTACCCTCTCATTCACACTTCATATAGAAACGCATTACCAGTCACTCCGACCATTCACCCTCTCATTCACTCATATAAAGAGACGTTCAACCATTCACTCACTCATTCACATGCCATACAGTGACATATAAACATTCACTCCCTTATAGAGAGACATTCAAAAATTCACCCTCTCATTCACATGTATCCAGAGACATACGACCGTTCACTCATTCATTCACATGTTATATATAGACATCCAGCCATTCACCCTCTCATTCACACTTCAAATAGAAACGCACAACCAGTCAGTCACTCCAACTATTCACCCTCTCATTCACTCATATACAGAGATGTACAACCATTCACTCATGCATTCACATCATATAGAGACAAACAAACATTCACCCTCTCATTCGATTGTATACAGAGACACACAACCGTTCACTCATTTATTCACATGTCATATATAAACGTCCAGCCGTTCACCCTGTCATTCACATGTTGTATAGAGACGCACAACCATTCACTCCATCATTCACCCTCTCATTCATATATATGTAAAGAAATACAACCGTTTACTCACTCATTCACATGCCATATATAGCCATCCAGCCATTCACCCTGTCATTCACCTGTATACAGACACATAAAACCATTCACTCACTCATTCACACATCTGGACAATGTAGTGTCTCCAGTGAAGTGTGGAAGAAGTGTTGGAAGTGTGTGAGGCACCCGGAGAACCCCGAGGAACCCCACGCAGACAAGAGGACAACACGGAGACTCCACACCTGTGGGAATCCAACCAGCACAACCTTCTCTTTGTGAGCGGGGAAGCGCTAACCACTGCACCACCGTGACGCCGCCCACTCAGCTCGGTAACAAAGACACTTTCAATCGTAGAGGGAGACCAAGATGGTGACGTGAAGCCTCCAAATTGGTTTTGCATTGCAAGAGCTGACTGTGCAATTTGCGTAATGAACATGAGCCACGAACGGGCGGACCTTGGAGGTCAGGAGGACCCAGAGGATAGGGGAGGAGTCTGTCAGAAGAGGCTCAGCTCGTCGCTGCCTCACTTAGCGTCTTTCCGCTGTATTTGAACAGGAAAATACAGGAATTCAGCGATACATACAGACAATAAAAAAATCATTGGAGTGATTGGAATCATACAATAATAACATTCCTGACACAGATCAGTGGACAAATATTTCCAAATTTACTTTTTTATCATTATTTGTTTTGTTATGATGACACAGGGGAGGCACTGCCTCTCCTGCCTCCCCTGAGAGAGGAGGTTTTATGGGTGGAATGAAAGCAGTCAGGAATCAGTTAATGCAAGAGGATGCAGAGGAGAGGGTCCGATCCAGGCCGAAGAAGACTTGAAATGGCACACCAGCTATACTACTTTTCTTCCAAGAAGCTTTTTTGGAAGAACAAAATGTCAAACCCAGTGTCTAAAACCAAAAGATCCCACGCTTTTCTCGGCGCAAAATGCAAGTATGCACTTTGAATGCACGGACAGATTAAAACATAAGCTCATGCTAACATGAAATTCTGCACCATTGAGACATTCTCTATCCCCCAGGGGATTTTGAGAGCATTATAAGTCGGTTATTTGTATAAAACACTGTGCAATAAAGGCTTTCAATCCTTCATCAACCATCTCGACTAGCATTTACTCAGGTCTTTAGCGCCATCGTGTGACTTGTTTTTCTCAACACAAACGCATTCTTGAGAAAATGAGGATAAAATCATTTTCATCGGTGGATGCAGAATCGCCCCAGGACAAGATAAATACGTTTATTTGTTCAATTCCTTTGCTTATTTTGTATATTCGTCCGAATACACGGGAGATTCTTTAAGACGTCAGGGGACGGTCACGGCAGCGTAACGAGCTCCGTTGTGCTCGTTTCGCTCACCCTCTCAGCCCGTCTGTCATTGGCCGGCCTGTTCCGCCCTCGCCGCACCGCCCGAGCGCGCTCGCCCGTGTGAATAAACCGAACACACCCCGCTATCAGCGCCCAAGCTAGCGGCGGCCACATCAGTGTGCGAAAGCCTCCGCCGGACGAGGGACTGCAGGCTCATCGCTTTCTTTGCTCGCCGTGCGATCCAGCGAAGCGACACCTGAGACGTTTCGAGGATCTATCATACGATTCCTCCGATTTGTTCCTTTTTTTTTTGAGGAGGGGGAGGCTTCTGCGAACAATGGCCGATCCCAAATATGCTAATTTACCAGGAATTGTAAGTGGCTAACGCTGTGTAGCTAGAGCGCTATGTAGCTGTTTTAACCTCACCGGTGACAGCTAGGTTAGCTAGCCGCCAAGCCGTTTATCCATTTCTGTTTTCGGTTCGCAACGTTTATAAATGGGTTTATTGCGTATTAATAACTACTCAGTATTCGGTTGAGGACGTGGCGAAACAAGCCGCCGGAACACAGGACTTTGAAAATAAAAGTGTTGAGTTAGCCAGGGCGTTGGCCAGGCTAAAGGCTACAAATGATGCATCTTCAAGGCGCAGGGTTAAAATTCGTATTTGTCTCCGTTTTTTTTTTTTCTCTCTCCTTAAAAGGCCTTCAACGAACCGGACGTGTACGAGACCGGGGACCTCCCAGAAGACGACCAGGCTCAGTTCGAGTCGGTAAGTTGGCGTTTTCGAAATCCCCGGAGCTGTCAGATTTGGGAGGCTGGTAAGTTAGCCGGATCCCCCACCCAACCACCGTCCTCCTCCCGCACACGAAGCTAGCCCGACGTTAGCCGCCACTAAGTGTTTACATGCCACTAAACGGATCAAGTGCTAATGTCGTCTTTATTGTTTAATGTCCCATTCATCATACGCCGGTTAATGGTGTTGACATGGTTACAAACTACCTGGTTAAAAGCACTGGTAGTAGCTGAACTAACTGTCAAAGCAGTCACAGTCTCATGTGAGAACTTCTCTGCACACTTGGCTCTCAAGTGAGAAGAAAAACCTCCATCTCCAACCCCGCCCCCCCTCCTGAAATTCATGGACGGCGTCCCTGAAAGTGGACCCCGGGGTCGAATCCGGAGGGCGCGCCGTCCGTTGTCATGAAACCAGGCGGCGGGTCCTTGACACTGAAAGGATGTCATTCTGGGTTTTGCTGTGAAACATGTGTTTCTGACCAGCTGAGTGAAACCTAACCAGCGTTCTCCCTTCCATGTTTCCGCACACGTCCCCCAACCCGCCCATTCCCCTGTCTTTGTTTTGACTCTTTCCCGACAACTCCTTGGATCCTAGCTTGTACAAGTAAGATTGGCTCGGTTTTTCCCCACTAAAGCGAGCTCGGTGCTGTGCTGCTTTTTTTTTGTTGTTTGTTTTGTTTTCTCCCTTGCATGTTGAACAGTCCTCACGTCCGCTCCTCCACCACCTCCAGCGATTTGGGATGAAATGAGAACGAGAGACACGGAAGGGACGACGACGCTGTCGAGAAATCAATCCGTTTTTTGGGGGCCCTATGACTACCCTGACGGCGCCGCGGCGTTAAACAGAAATACGGTGTCGTTTCAAGACAAACCCTTTTCTGGCGCTGCGAAAGTGTCCGTTGAGGATGCAGGATTTTTCCTGCGGACCGGCAGAAGGAAGGGCGAGTTTTCACCAAGCGTTTCGCCGTGAGGTTCATTCGTGCGAGTCCCAAAATGGGATTTCACCGGGCCCAAACTCGACGCGCCCGATGACTGAAATAGGGCCGGGCACTGATGACAAATTTGAAATTTGAAACGCCCGCATCGTTCAAGAGGCAGCAGGCAGGTCCGTGACGGAGATACAAGTGGTGTGTTTGTGTTGACATTCCCATGTAACCCGTGTTTGCTCCTAACCTATGCTTCCTGGCTAAGCACGCTCCTCCGAGCGGGTTTTTTTTTTTGCGCTAAAAGACCGGGTTTGTGTCCGTCCGGGGGTTTTCACACTGACACCTTCACCCATACGCGCCCGCCCGTGTTTTTGCAAATGCAGCTCAGATTGGAAAAAAGAAGTCGCGGAGAAAAGATGCGAACGGACCGTCTTGCCGGCGGCGCAGAGGAGCATCATAAGTTGTCCGAACGCCGGACCCTCGGGGTTTTCAGCCGCGCTCAGAACACTGCTTTCTTTCTTATCCCCGGCCCGACTGTTCCAGTTGTACGCATGGCATGTGATAACCACATTAATCAGTGTCGTCTCTCTCTCTCTCTCTCTCTCTCTCTCTCCCCAACCTTTTTTTTTATCTCCCTCTGCTCTACCGTTACTTTCTCTAACTCTCTTTGGAAACCCAAGGAGCTGGTAAGAGCCCGACTAACCCTCCTCCTCCTCCTCCTTCCCCACGTCATCTGTGCAAACCGTCTGGTGTTATTTGCGTGTTTTTCCTTTTTTAAAATTCAAACCCCGTGTGTGACTCGTCCACGTGTCTCCGTGGTGTGTTAATCCCGCCCGTGGCGTCCTCCTGGCGGAGAGCGGATCACTCAAACCGTCGCCCCCACGAGACTAAGATCACTGATCCAATCATCATCATCATCATCATCATCATTTAGAAAGAAAGTGTGACGGCGTGTAGCTTCGTTTTTTGTTTTTTTTTCACAATTTCATTTTTGTCTTTCACCCATTGTTTAACTCTAGTAAGCTCAAACCACGTGATTTATGCTGTTCCATAACAACACCTTTTGGAAAAATGACGTTGCCACGACACAATTCGGCTGATTCTTTTTGATTGTGCCGAGGAACCTTGACTTACCAGCGCATCGGATTAGGAAATTGATTTTAATTTTGGGGGTTTTGTGATTCGAGCCCAGATCTGAGTTAGGAGCGAGCAGGGCCGAGCGTTTGACACCGACGTGACCCGCCGCTGTCCGGGAAGCGGCGTTTGGAAAAAAAAAAAAAAAAAAAAAATTGTATGATGCGAGACGATCACGGGAAAACATGACCGGGGGGCGG
>CAAKHD010035390.1:21809-56573 GCA_901007705.1 Fistularia tabacaria | reverse complement strand
CCACCATCTAATGTGACTGTCTGTCCTCCACACTTCACCACCTTCCCACTCCCCGTCGTGTGTGCGTGTGTGCGTGTGTGTGTATGTATGTATGTGTGTGTGTGTGTGTGTGTGTGTGTGTGTGTGTGTGTGTGTGTGTGTGTGTGTGTGTGTGTGTGTGTGTATGGGTTCATGTCGCGTGCACATGTGTGCGTATAAACAATTTTTACTTGTTGACTTCCTGCCATCCATCATAGTCCATGCAGCCTCGATCCCTCTCCCTACATCAACTTCTGCATCCTTTATACAATCTCCTGATATGACGGAGATCCTTCGTAAAACTTTATTCCTTTTGCACCTTCATTTTCTGTACTTGTTTATTCAACAATAAATATCAGCTCCTCTAAAGGTGCAGCGGGGCTCTGGGCTCCACCTCGCAATAAAATGCCCCAGAACTAAACATTTCCTTTTTAAGAATTAGAGGAGGCCATCGGCGTCATGTGACTCAGTCCTAGAATCTACTCGTGAATGAGTCGGGTTCAGTGGGAAAACAGCCCCAAGTCTCTGGAGGAAATGAGCTGTAGTTTGTTCATGTGTCTGCTTTTCCATCTGAATCAGCCTAACATCTGTGATCCTCTGTCTGTGTCGGGGTGGGCAGATGTGGGATGTCGCTGAAGGGTTCGAGGGGTGACTGAGCGGTCTTTGGGAGTCCAGTGGTCGTGGAGGAGTCAGTAGTGACATCACTTACAGAGTGGCTCAGATTGTTTGACAAAAAGCTTTTCTTTCATCCAGTTCAAGTCGTCTCGGGAAGAGCATGAAGCTATTATTTTTAAATCTTATTTCTATAGTTTGCGTCTGTAACTTGCATTAAATGGTGAACTTGTAGCCCTATCTGCTCTCAATACTTTTCTCACATGTACTTATTTCAGAAGACGGGGTTTGGCTGTAAAAGTAAATGTGTCTCATTTGATAAAAATACTTCATGGGTTTCCTCCGGGTTCTCCGGTTTCCTCCGACAGTCCAAAAACATCCAGCAGGTTAATTGGAAAAAACTGGGAACATTGCCCAGAATGAATGAGTGAGTGAATGTGTGGGACTGCGATTGACTGGCGACCAGTCCAGGGTGTATCCCACCTCTCGCCCAATGACAGCTAGGATAGCATCCCTCCAGCATCCCCCACAACCCTGAGTGCAGGATAAGTGGCAAACGATGGATGGATGGATATATCTCAATAGTTGACCATGAAACCATGAAAATGTTTTTTTTCAACATTTACTCTTTATCTATTCAACACGAGCAGGAGGACACATCATGTATTTGTTTTTGAGTCTATTCCATGTTTTAGAGCTACTTGAATGGATATATATGTATGGTATATATATACATATATACAAATACACACTGTATGTAGGTGTGTGTGTGTGTGTGTGTTTTTTGTTTGCCTGACACACATCCATGTTAAACTTTTAAAACTAATTAGAAAAAATATTTTCAAGTAATTTTCAAGGAGTGGAGATAGAGTAGGTGGAGGCTTTTAAGTACTCAGGGTCAACAGTCCAGAACAAGGGAGAGGTGAAGAAACGCGCTGAAACAGGATGGAACAAGGGAAGTGTCAGGGGTACAGAAGGATACAGGGGTATCAGCCAGGATGAAAGGAAAGATGTGGAAGACAGTTGTGAGACCAGCACGTAAAGGGGGTAACATAATGATAATAATAATGTTATACTTTATTAATCCTTAGTTGGGAAATTCCTTTTCTGCATTTAACCCATCATGGATGAGCCATGAACAGTTAGCTTATGTTTAGCAGCTCCAGGGGTTCAGTGTCTTGCTCAACAACACTTCGACACACTAGGAGGAGCCAGGAATGTTTAGTTCCAAGGATGATGGCTCTACCTCCTGTGCCACGCCGCCCCAAATATATATATTAATGAATATATTAATATTACTTATACATAATATAAGAGTTGTAGTCTGCAACGCACAATGAAAGGGGAGGAGTCCAAACCTTTTCCCTGCAACCATTTGTGCGATGCAATTCCACCATCTACGGCTCTGTCCAGTTCCGCTCAGCGTTCCTTCGCTGTTCTTCAGCAGGTCTGACTCATTGATGGTATCACCACATACCAGTTATCCCGGGGTCCAGGGACCCTGGGGGGGAGCCAACCTAAACTCGAACACTCAATGAAAATATACACACACACACACACACACACACACACATGCACGCACACACTCCCCACCACCCAGCTTTACAATGACTGGTGTGGTTAAAATCTGGGGCTGAAATAAAAATGGATTTGTTTGATAACAGGAGACCCTCAACCATTGGCTGAAGGATAAGCTGTATGCTGTAGCTAATGAATGAATGAATGTTAACAAGTGAGTCTATGAAGCTTTTCTTTCATGAAGTAACTGACACTCCCCCCCCATCCCTCCGTTTCAAAAACTCCTGGGTCACCATCATCCGCGAGCACTGTGGGTTGTCAGCCTCCCCCGCTGCTCTCACAAGCAAATCGTTTTGCTGCTGCCCCCCCCCCTCCTCCCGACACACACACAGCAATAATTACTGAGCTAATTAATGGAGACGCCTTGAAGCAACGAATGTTTCATTTATTGTAACCCCCCCCTTTTTTTTTAGTGTTCATTAAGCATGTTTTGCAGAACCTTAATTCCTCTCAAAAACTCTGTTCGGAATTCTACGGTGGCTGCCATTCCATTGTGGGCTGTAGCTGTAGATCATATCTGAGAGAAAAAAAAAAATAGGAGGCATTAACATAAACAGGTCCCAGGGGGTCAGAGTAAGCTGCTCGGGGTTGACTTACGTGCACGGGCGCCGTGCATCCAGCATGTTGCTGCAGTGCGTCGGCATCAATAATGGATTCCTCTAATGTTAAATGAATGAAAGCAGAGGATGTCTGACTGAAACGTACCTGTCTCCCCGGCCCGGCTTGCTTTTATCCTCCAGAGTGCTCGATGATGGCTCTGATGTGTTCAACAGGCATGAAAAGCTCTCCATCTCTCCGTCTGCAGAGGGATGGAGATGTTTTCTAAGCTGCCGGCTTCTTTTCTTCGTGACGGCGCTCTTCTATCCCGTCACACACCCCGGCAGAGCAGCGTGTAATTCGCCGTCTGCTGCCAGCAGCGGCCAAAGGTCCGTGCGATACATTTATTCATCTGCGTGTGTCAGATTTCCGTGACGGTGTGTATTGTGACTTTGTTAACGTGCTCTGTACCTCTCTTGGTATTTGTTTCTGTTAAAGCAGGCAGTTTTTACTCAGCCAATAGAGTGTTATGTTCAAAAACAGTCACATCCTGCACAGACTCTTAAAGATATAGAGATGTAAGAGACTTTTTGTGAGCTGCCGATAACAGGTACAAATATTTATATTCTCACTGTGAACCAAAAAATACGTGCACTCACAATATCACTGAATAATGCATGTGTTGTTTCATTTTTCTTTTCAAGCATATTTTAGTATGTAGGATTCAAGACTCAGGGGTGCAGGTTGTTTGTCATGTCCTGTCAAATCCCCCCCAAAAAGTCTCTTGCTAATAGAGACCATTGAAGGGGTCCAAAACAGATTAAATGGGAGAAAAGATATAGTCCCAGGCTTGGCTATTAAACTGAGGAGCGCCGGGGGTGCTTGGTGTCATCTACTGTGGAATAGGTTGTTATAACAATTGTTATATAAGTGAAAAATGGAAACAGCAGAATTTTCAAATGAATTTCTGCACTGAGCTGACTGCAGATTACATGAGGATCTACAGTGAGAGCCAGTAGCAGGTGGAGGGAGATCTTGAGTGGTGGAGGTATGAGCCGGAAAAGGAGAGGAATGAAGTTCAGCCACAGCAAGACAGTATACTTGTGTGTGAATGAGAGGGACCTAAAGGGAACGGTGAGGCTACAGGGAGTGGAGATAAAGGGTGGGGGATTTGAAGTACTTAGGGTCAGTAGTCCAGTGTAGAGGAGAGAAGGTAAAGAAACATGTTCTGGCAGGTTGGAACGACTGGAGAAAAGTCTCGTGGGTGAGACGTGATAAAAGAGTATCAGGCGATGCTCTATGGTTTAGTGACAGTGGCAATGAGGAAAAGACATTAAGAAGAGCTGGAGATAGCAGAGATAAAGATGTTGAGGTTCTCTTTGGGAATGAGAAGGATGGATAAGATCAGTAAAAAGTCCATCAGAGGGACAGTACATGCAAGATGTTCTGGAGATCAAGTCAGACTGTGATCGTTTGGTCATTTACAGAGAAAGGGGACTCAATATATTGGTTGAAGGCTGCTGAGGTTGGAACTGCCCGGCAGATTTAAGGATGGAGTGAAAGAGGACATGAAGTTAGTTGCTGTGAGAGAAGAGGATGCAGAGGATATTGTTAGTCAGAGGCAGATGATTCATGAATGTCACAAGGATGTTAAGAATGTTTCCAGTCATAGTTTCTGCTCTATTAAAGGAGCCCATTATCTTTTGTCCAATAACAAACGTGCCCTTGGAGTCTAGTGTTTCAGGAAGTCTGTGCCGCGCCCGTCTGATTCCCAACATCCGGGCCAAGACTTTCTTTGCTATACTCTGATCCTTATTTACAGTGCAACCCGTCAGCTGAGATTCAATAATAGAACAGAGGCCGAGGGACGCCACTGAGTCAGTTTACATTTTATTTTCACTGCCAAACCTCTGCGAATCGTTCGTTTGAATAATTTCACATCGGCTCTGCGCATCTCGGAAAACAAGAAACTAGCTCACTTGCAAAAGTTCTCACTGACAGTTATCAACGCACACCCATCCCGACCCCCATGATCGTTCCAATCAAAACGTAGCACATATTATCCATTTCAACATGTGGGACATTTTGTTAAAAAAAATTTTAAAAATTCCAATATGGCTGCCACGGGACATCATCAACAGTCCTCAGCAGGGATAATGATCCATCATGATACGAAATAGAAATAGGAAACATTTGATGAGTCTCATTGATCTCAAAAATACATTCAAAGAAACAGTTTATCTTTGAATAACTGTGGTTTCATTTCAGTTCGCGTTCATTTAAACCCAGAACGGCCAAGTATCTGAGATTCGACGCCCAAAAGCTTTAATGTCATATAACTCCAGAGTCTAAGTATCTCTTTCTGTCTTTGTTACTTTCAATATTTTACTGTGTAAATGTTTCAAGCGAAATCAATAATTCTAATTTAAAAAGTTGCAGCTCGTATACTGAGTCTGAACCTGCGGGAACCCCAAACTCACTCTGGACTCCAGCGCTGTAAAACTTCCCTTCTCTAAATGAAATGAAATAAAAATATCATGAGTTCTGGGCAAAACTAAAACCCGAGTATTTATTGCACGTCAAATCATTTGAATCGACCTTCCTTCAGGTGCTGGTGCTTTCAGGAGCGTTCTTGACCTCAGAAACAACAACTCCTCAAGGTCTTTTGTGTGAGCTGCTCTTGAGCTTTTGATCATTTCCCGTGCTCTCAGTCGTCCTTTTCTTTTAACAAGCGAACTGAGGACCTCGGTTTAAAAAAAATAGGAGGCTCACTTTTGTCCTTGAGGCGAGTCATGTGACTGCGATCGCACTCTGTAAGAGCCACTAAATGGTCATTGAGTTGATAATGAGTGACCAGCTGCTGTTTCAAAGGTTCTGAATGAGCTCAGAAAGCCTTTAAAGTGGCAGAAAAATAGAAATCTATAATTTTATGAGCAGTTGCTTCTGATCAAAAGCTCCAGAGCAGCCACGCAGCGGACCTCGAAGCAAGATGTTATTAGACAGCCTCCTTTGGGAGGTTTCGGATGCAGTGTTTTTCATTTCCCATCCCTGGTGAATGAGGTCCGAACGCTTTCCCCTTGTGACTTTCATTACATTGTAAAAAACGCTCCCTCCGCTTGGAACTGTTCGTCGAAAGCTCTTCGGATTACTGCGATAACGCGGCGCCGGGACGTTGCCGAAGGTGATATCTGATGGCGTCGCTTCCCCCTGATGGGCTTTAGAAGCTGAGGTGAGACTGCAGGAGTGTAATTGCTCACGTATTATCACCACGTCAGCGATCATCATTACGGGGATTAGACCCAGCACTCCAACCAAGAACAGACATATGCAGCCAATCATTAGAGACGACACGATTGGGTTCGCACGTGCACGCGCGCACACACACAAACGAGCACACACACACAATGAGAAAATCACTTCACCAAATTCTTACAGCTTTGTGAAATGAAGTTGTCGCCAACACTGCTAATCGCCTGTATCTCCACTGCCTGCATTGTTCATTTAAGTCCCAATTATGTTTCAGCCCTTCAGAATTATCGCGCACACACTCACATATACACACACACACACCCATACTGCTAAAAAGAAGTAGTGCGTGCATTGTGTGTGGCTGATGTGCATGTGTCCTACTGTGAAGGTAAGATTAGTGACAAATTAATCCTCCTCCAGCGGCCCATAATCTTCGGCTGATAGATGGCAGCAGATGTCTCGCGTGATTGCAGGCGTGGACTGAGCATGAGCCGTTTACACAACGCCTTTTGACATAATGACAAGCATCAGGTCGAAATGCTGAGTCAAATCAGATGAGACGCCAAGAAGGGTTTTAAAACTGTTCAGTGAAGTTTGAAAGTTTGTTGGATCAGAACTTAGAGCAACTCAAGTTTTTTTTTTCGTTATTTCTTCATCTACAAATCACAGAGATGTCTTTCTGGAAGCTTCTTAATGAAATGTTACTACATCATAACCGACGTCTGACAAATTTATGCAAATTTTTACCTGAAAGAAATCGCGAAGAAATCTTTTTCCAGCGTTAATTTCATGAATGAATGCCTTGCTCACTGGCACCATTGTTTTCTCTTTGCCACTGAAACCGGGAAATGATCAAAAGCTCAACGCGTTGGTCATGAATGCAATATTGAACACAACCTAAGGATACACACACATTGGGATTTGATCAATTTATTTGTCAGTATGAGGTTTTTTTTTAATGTTACATAGCAAAGCTCTGACTCCAGCATTATACCTTTCTTTTTTTTAGATATTTAAAATGACCAATAGTTCACCTGGAAGTCATTTGGTCACTGTAGCCTCTCTGATAAATTATTTCTTTTATTAATACTACTATGCGTACTGACGTAAACACTGCCATAGTGTCCTGGAGAATTAATCCCCACTTTATTTCTCTGTAGATTTTGAGAACTAATTATTTCTAGTATTGGTTCCTTCCTACCAGTGATGCAGAGTGACTGTTGCTGTAGAGATAAAGCAATTGTATTACCCCCCAAAAAAACAAAAAAAACAACAGAATTGAGAATCATACCGATTGAAGTTAAATGAGCAATTTCCATTTCACGAGTTATTAAACTCCAATCTCTAGGTGCACCTGCTGTTCCACAGCATGCATGGTGATATCATTTACCTGCTCTTTCTGTGAACAGGCTCAAACCGGATCTCAGAACGCCCAGTCCGAGACAGGTCCCACCGCTCGCTCTTGATTTACAAAGTCAGAGTACTGTTACTTGGCAGACGAAGGTGTGGATATCCTGGACTTGACCATCCCTATTTTGTTCCCTTTTCCCTCTGAAAGCCAAGAGTGGCATTTCGTTAAGCGTTGATCGTAAAACCTGTCTGTCTGTGACCTTGCGGGCACAAAGCTGCTTCGTTTAGAGGAGCCGTGCGTCGGGGAGGCAGCATTAAGTTTTACTGGGACAAACTGGAAGTGTCCCCTCGGGTCGCAGGCACGCTGCTCTGACTTGGACGCTGCCCAGCTTCTTCCACATGCTTTAACACGGCTAGTAAATCTAATATGGCTCCTGCATCAACACCCTTTACAGCATGACAGTCAGAGAAGGAAGCATTACTTTAATTACCTCCCAACAGTTTCTATCTATTCAGACACTGAAAGTAAATGTTAATTATTGCGGTGTTTTTTTTTCACCACTGCCTTTTAATTTTTCACTTTTGTTGGTGAGAGAAGCCTGTTCTGTAGCAGTAGCGTGTGGGTGTATAGTCCATTCTAACCTTGGCTGTGCCTTATCATTATGCAAAATATGACTGTCTGCATTGTGATGCTGGATTGACAATATTTAGTCCAAAAAACTGAAGTTACCCAAAAATAAGACAAAAAGCATTTTAAAGATCCCTTTTTTCTGCAAATGTACACGAAAATGCGTTTTGAACAGCGGAAAACTTAAATTAAATCAAGTCAAATCAAGTCAGGTTTTATTGTATGTGTGATGCCAAAACAAAACAGTGTTGTGACATGAGACTTTCCATGTAGAGCAGGTCTGGACCTCCACTCTTTAAAATTACCGACAGAAACACAGAATTCCCAAACATGAGGAAGCAGTTGATGACAGTGGCAAGGAAAACACTGCCTCCGAGCACAAACCTTGGACGGATCCAAGGCGCAATGCAAGGAGCCGTCTGTCTCGACCGGTTTGGGTACAAAGAGAGACAGCAAGAGAGAAGTAAGGAGGGACAGAAAGACAGAGTTTAATAGAGACAGAGGAGGGTATGAGGGTTGTGAGGGACAGGCGCAGATGATCTATCACTAATAATAATAGGAGCGCGATCGGTTACATGGTAATAGCAGACATGATACAATAATAGCTTTAATATTCATAAAAGTCATAACAATGGTGGATTCCTGGCAAGACTACTGCCACATCCCCTGGGAGCCAGAGAAATGAGAGCGCCCAAGATATTATATGACAATGTATATATCCTTAAGTACCCCTAAAAAACTATCATAATTAACTTTAAATTCATAAACCTAAGAAATGGAAGAAGTCAATGAAACACAGTAAACCTGCAAATAAATACTCGTAATTTATCACTGAGAGCTGTTCCAGTGCCTCATCCAACAGCAAGCCACTTGCTCCCTTTTGTAATTTTGTGACAGATAAGACCGACAGGTAACCATGACGACAGCGCTAGCAGGAGTAGATGGGAACAGCCACAATCATCTGAAATGGATCTGTCACAGTTTGACAAATAAACAATGATGGGCTCTGATTTCCTGGGTGCTTTTATATTATTTTCATACCACAATCTTTTACTTTCTTTTTTATTTATTTTTTTCCTTCCGTATTTGTTTTTTAAGTTTATTGCAACGTTTTTTAATCACAATATTGAGACCTCAGGCAACTACATATATTTTTTAATATTTTGTTCACAACCGAGTGCATCAATCATTCTATATCCGGTTACCCGTAATGTTTTCCTGCTTTGTGATTGACATGTGATCTGTGTCCGAGGGGAGGACAGAATCAGAATGGGTCCTTTGGGACTGCAGTGTGAAAAAGCGGACAAGGTGCCAAAAGAGTCCCACATCGGGGATCCCGTCGTGGGGTAGGAGGGGGGCATAGGGGTCGGTTCCTGTTGCCAAGTCACAAAGCAGCTGTTTACTAAGGTTAATCCTATCCGTCCAGCGATATCTTCAGTGTTATTGTTCCGGATCTGGAGTGGAATGTGTGCCGGTGCACTTCATAGGGTTTTTGTTTCGGCACCACTTGGCGAACACTCCACAGAGGTTAAAGCCCCACCTGGGTCTGGGTCCCGCTCCACATGGTGGAGCAAATGAATGAGCGCTTTGTGTTTGGCTTGTTCGGACCAGACAGGCTGCGCAGACCCTTCATCCCTCCCTGGAGATGTTGACATTTATTTCTTCGTAGCAAACCCCGAGATCAAAAGGTCTTCGCTGTTCAATTCCACCATTTGTGTTTCTCATTCCAAGACATAATTCAACCCGTGGCTGCGTCGGTTATCTGGGGAGTGTCAGTGAAATCGATACAGAAAAGAGTGCAAGTTGGACTCTGCAGCTGGGCCTCATACCAACTGTAACAAAGGATCATTAGCTATGGTTGTGTGTGTGTGTGTGTGTGTGTGTGTGTGTGTGTGTGTGTGTGTGTGTGTGTGTGTGTATGTGTGTGTGTATGCGTGTGTGTGTGTGTGTGTGTGTGTGTGTGTATGTGTGGTTGTGTGTGTGTATGTGTTTTTGTGGGGGTTTGTGTTTATGTGGTTGTGTGTGTGTGTGTGTGTGTGTGTGTGTGTGTGTGTGTGTGTGTGTGTGTGTGTGTGTGTGTGTGTGTGTGTGTGTGTGTGTGTGTGTGTGTGCGTTTGTCTCTACATCAATGTCAGTGTGCATGCGATTAGATGTCACAATGCATCTGGTTAAAGGAAAATCCAAGGATGATTGACATTTGACAGTTTTGCTGATTCATTTGGAAATGTTTTGGATCGGTTCACTAAAGATTTATTTTAATTTCTGCCACCTGTCGCGACTTCCCAGGAAATCAGATAAAACTGTAATAGCAGGCAGACTGGAAAAGGCTGTGGATTGTATTTTCGTAACACAATTCATAATTATACACAGCCACAAATAGCTACATTACTGCAACCAACATCCAGCGAGGCTTAAGTCTTTTATATATTTATTTTGTTCCCGTCGCCTTCTCCTTCCAAGCAGGCGTGCATGCTAGACGGATCAATATGGCCATCACATTGGACCGCGGGGCGGAAGATGAAACGGCACCGGTGACTAACGATGCTACCACTCTCCTGCAGACCGTCTGAGACGGTTGCAGGGTTATACACTGCAGTTTGGAGAGCCTAGCAGAGAGTTTAGCCAATCGGGTCGTCTGTTAGTTTGAAGGTATGATAATGGCGATAGCAGGCCTGACGTTCAACGATGAGTCAAATTGAACTGCTGGTGTGAGTCGGTGGGCTGGCTATGATGGAAGGTCCTCCGTTTACAGGACTAATGGGATCCGTCCTTGTCTCCCGAACCAAACAGCTGTCAAATAAAAGTCCAGCAGTTCCTCTGATGGGAAATCGCTCGCTTAGAACACAACTAAAGAACACGTCTTCTGACAGCTGATTTATGGTATCAATTCAAAGTGTAACGTCAAAGATGTAGAATCTAAGTTAGATATTCTAAGGTATGTTATTCTACATCAGTAGATAGAAAACATGAATATGTATATATATATATATATATATACATATATATATATATATAGTATTTTGTTAAGCCTATGGAAGTGAAATATATTTGACACACATTTATTCTATACATCTGGCCTGGATATTAAATGATTCGTAATCTTACACACAGCTCACTATTTTAACACCCAAACATCTTCATTTCTCAGTTTAGATACTCTTCTTCTCCTACTCTTCTTTTTTTTGGTTTTTTCAATTATCATTTGCTCATTTTAAAATGTATTTTTTGCCATTTTGCTCTGGGCAATTTATGAAGACTTGAAGAGAGTCAGTTTGCTGAAAGAGGAAAAGAGATGATTGGTAATATCATTAATACTATGATGGTGTGGATTTTTAAACTTGAATTACTTTAGCGCCCGCCACCTTTAATGACTGTTTTGCCAGATCTGTATCTGTTCACTGACACACACACACACATATGTTCATCGACAGACATGCACACACACTGATTAGTGTGGTAAGACACTTTAGGTACTACTTTCCATAATGAGGATTCTCCGTGTGTGTGTGTGTGTGTGTGTGTGTGTGTGTGTGTGTGTGTGTGTGTGTGTGTGTGTGTGTGTGTGTGTGTGTGTGTGTGTGTGTTTGTGTGTGTGTGAAAGAGATTGTTTGTGATCAAGCCTTAAAGGCATACTGTCCATGATGGCAATTTGCATAAAGTTCACATTGTCTGAGAAGGCAGTAATGGCCTGTTTACATCCTCTACTGCAGGATCGGAACTAAACTGCATTATAACCGCAGAGCATTAGCAGCAAGGTTACCCATGAGCGTGTTTGTGTGCTCGTAGGTTACTGTGTGTGTGTGTAGGTAAGTTTGTGTATGTGTGTGTGTTTGGCAACCTGTTTTCTTCATGTTTTTGGTCTGAATGCAGCACTTTTTCTGAAAATTAGGTTTAGAATGATTGTGGTCATGTGCTCCTAAGAATAGCTGCACAAACGTGTGTGTGTTTGTGTGGCTGTGGGTATGGGTGTAGGTGTGTGTGTTTGTGTGTGCGCGCGCGTCTCAGATGTAAAGGCATCCACGGTTTCTCCCCTGCCATCGAAGGTCATGTCCATCTGTTGGGGCTCATTAAACTAACAACCCTCAGCTAGCTCCCCAGGGGTCCATCACGCTCACACACACTCTCTCACAGACATAGACACACACACACACACACATAGATGGATGGTAAATGTGTGGTTCATGTCAAACTCAGTTCATCCAATTTTTCACCTCATAACCAAGGTTTTCTTTTCTGTGAGCAGCAGATCCTGCGTTCCATGTACATCTCAGACACCAAGAGCTCAAACCAGGAAGAACCTCTGTGATTTCTGAATGACTCGGGATCCACCGCAATAGGTCACACAAATGCAATAATAAATACTGGCAGTCGGACATATTGAACAAACATGAAGTGAGGGGCGCTGGAGTTTGGTGAGGAGGCTGAAACAGGTTGACATGTTTACAGTCAACAGATTTGTAACTTCACAGTTGGGTGCACCAGCAGGTGTGCAGCTCAAACAAATTTCCAATTGGACGTTAACAGCTCCGCACAGCAGATGTGTCCATTTCACTCCTTTCTCCATCCTCCCACCAAGTATCCATTGATACAGTCGGGGGCTTTATACAAGGTGGGTTGATATCGAGGACAAAGGGTCATTTTAGATCCCTGTTGTGTGCCTGAGCCTCAATAAACAGTTGGACATCAGGAAATTCATGCAAACATGTGATTAAGATCGCAGCTTTGTTTTTAATGTTTGTTACCTGAGCTCAGCCCAAGGAAACAGGAGTATAGCTGTGTGTTTACTTTTTTTCTGTGCCGCACTTTTACATTTGATGAAAAAGAGTATAAGAACGAGTCCAAACAAGTCTTCGATTTTTCATCAATCTCCACTTTTATACATTTTGTCCCCTCCATCAAAAGTCCTACGATAGCTTTATCAACAGGAAGTAGCGAAATATATTCTTCTTTTCCTTCCGGCTGCTCTCTTCAGGGGTCGCCACCGCGAATCAACCACCTCCATCTAACCCCATTCACTTCATCCTCTTCTCTCACACCAACTTACTTCACGTCCTAAGGAAATTACACAATATCATTGCACATGTTAGGTTGCACTCTGATGCTCCTATTTGCAATTGAGGAAACAGCCAGTGAATAACAAGTGTCATCTATACAAATATGTATAGACAGTTAATAAAACAGAAGCAAAGCTCAACGGTTGTGTTTATTTAGCCCACTGATGTTGCCGTGCTGGTATCCTGGCCTCTGGCTCCGGTGCCTTAATGAGTATTGTTACGATAAAGCAAACTCTTCTTTCAATTAAGTCTTCCTCCTCAAGTTGTCAGGGGTCAACTCAGGCTTTTGGGATTGTTGACACCATCAGACCAATTACAGTGAGTTTTTTACAGACAGTAAAAAAATAACAGAAGACGAAAAACAACGCGGCAGCAGAAAATTGTGCCAAGTGTTTATTTTGATGTCGAAATCAACAGCAAACTTGAAGAAACCCCTTACCATTTTTGAGTTTTGCCCAAATTTGATGCTTCTACTAGTAATGACAAAATCGTTAACAAATAGAGTAACCAAATGAAGCTGTTCTCTTTTTGCTTCCCTGAAATGATAAACATCCCCCTGGACACTAATCAGTGCCATGTGTAGTGAGTGGAGACCGGGATGAGTTAAGAGACTTGTGGTGTGAAAAGGCTTCCAGTCACATTTACTATCAACGATTGGAAAACAGGGAGAATTTACTCTAGACCACCAGACGAGACACGGAGGAAGATCTTAAAATTATTTTCTCTTTAGTTCAGAAATTGGTTGATCTTGCATGTGGTGAAAGTGCTCATAACAATGTACTAGCACATACAACCGAGAACCACCATCATGCAGTGATTGCGGTCAGGTTTTACTGAAATCTAATCTGGAATGCGAAATAACATCGTAATTAACTTGATGCCCGATCTTGAGGTAGATGGCGCGTGGAATAACCATTAAGTCAATGGCTTTCTCATTGGCTTTTCATTTTATCTTCTCCGTGGATATCGTGCCATCTATCAGTTTCCACCCCGGGGCAGTTGGTGAGAGTATCACTGTCAGAGGGGAGTGGGTTTTAAAGAGCTGAGGTCCTGCCAGACAGACAATCAAGCGTGCTTTCGGTCCTTGGCGTGGAGACACAGTTCTCTATCCCAGTTGGTATCCGTATTCTGCTCATCATCTAACGCAGTGATTGTGCAAATTGTAATTCGTTGAGGACAACCTGGTCAAGATTTCA
The DNA here is from genome assembly GCA_901007705.1 of Fistularia tabacaria. Lineage (NCBI taxonomy): Eukaryota > Metazoa > Chordata > Actinopteri > Syngnathiformes > Fistulariidae > Fistularia > Fistularia tabacaria. The sequence goes on along the minus strand of CAAKHD010035390.1, from coordinate 42,351 downwards.
ATCTGTCAATCAAGCAATTATCAGCCGAGTGACAGGATTTTCTTTTTTATCAGGTGATCGTTTGACCCACTGGGAACTTTTAGATGGTTTCTTGCACTTTCCTGAGATTCACATCATGTTTAGAATCCTGTACATGCAAAATTGCCATTTTGGCAGAGAGAAAAATCTGAAAAGACATTATAAATCCAAAACTACAAAGAACAGAGCGCCCAGTCTCATTTTTGGACAATAGCATGGAAGAACATGGGTGGCACAGTGGTTAGTGCTTCCTCCTCAAAACATGAAGGTCCCTTGTAGGAGGAGGTACAGGATGATCATTGGAGACCCTAAATTGTCTATACGTGTGAATCAGCGAGTCTCTGTACGTGGCCATGTGATCCGCTGGCGACGGGTCCAGGTTGAACCCCATCACTTGCTCAATGACACCTCCAGTACTGCCACAACCCTGAGTGCAGGATAGGTGGTGATGAATGAATGAATGGACATGGAAAACTTTCAGCTTTTTATCATTTAAGGTCCTTCAGATTGTTGGTGCTTGTTTAAGGATTTGTCCGCTTATAGTGTTGAATTATAAATTTAAATATTGGGTTGCCACGGATACAAGCAGCCAAAATGAGTTTTCCCCGCAGGGTGGCCGGACTCTCCCTTAGACATAATGTGAGAAGTTTGGCCATCCGTACGAACTCGTAGTAGAGTCGCTGCTCCTCCGCATAGAGAGGAGTCAGATTAGGTGACTCGAACATCTGGTCAGGATGCCTCCTGAATGCCTCCCAGGGGAGGTATTTCGGGCATGTTCATCTGAGAGGAGGCCACGGAGAAGACCCAGGACACGCTGCAGGGACTACGTCTTTAGGCTGGCCTGGGAGTGCTTTGGGGTCCCCCCAGAGGAGCAGGACCGCGTGGCTGGGGAGAGGGAAGTTTGGGCCTCCCTGCTCCGGCTGCTGCTCCCGCGACCCGACTTCAGATAAGCGTTAGAGGATGGATGGATGGATGGTTGCCGATGCCCCCTGACCGCTTCCCATAATGTTTTAGTTGGTTCTCAATGGCGTCTCATCTGTGTTTTGCAGTCATGAGGAGGAACCCCTTCGTGATGGACGGGTGCTGCAGGAAAGGATCCCGCAATGCCCTGCAGGAGCTCTACACACCGACACAGGTAGGGCGCTCCTCCATGCTCACACTACTGTGGCGGCAGGAAATATCGTCTGCCGCCACTTACCTCCCAGCTGTCGGACGCCTGACCTAACAACATCCCAGCAGGCAGGCAGGCAGCGCCCTCTGAAACTGTTTTTAGCTGCCCTTTTCCTAAATAGGGCTCTGCTGAACATAAAATCACTGACCCGTCATTACTGCCCCGCGACTTTTTTTTGGTAAGGCCCATTTAACATCCTGTTGAAACCGTGTCACGATTGGGCGGATCATTGATGCCACCCTCTATAATTGTCCAGGGCTGTTTGTGAAACGCTTTGCATCAGACCCCGAACAATGAACGCCAAAAAAAGATTAAATCCATTCTAAATATTCCATCCCTCATCCAACTTGGTTCCTTTGTTTCGGTTTCAAGAGTTTGCTATTGTCCCCATTTGTCACTCAACATGTGTGGATTTATTTGTTTGAGAAACTTATTGCACCTCCAATTAGAACATTTGAACTACTCAGGTTTTAATATCGCTTTAATTTGCTTGCCTTCCTGATGTACATATTTCTCCGCAGCTATTTTCCCCAAAGGGATATTTCAAGTGTGGTGTCTCACTGTAACAGACAAATGATTGTATTCAGCCTATTTTAGTTTTGTTTAATACTTGTCTGGTTACAAACCATTCAACGCAATCTTGTTGGGTTGTATGTCAGGGATTGTACATGAGTGGTACATGGGGCGGCGAACAGCTGAAAATTTAGTGGTATACCTAAGCACATAGAATAGATTAAAATATCTGTGTTTCCATGCTGGTGCACTGGCCCCATGCATCCACGGCGTCCTTTCAGGTAGACCACCTCTGCACTGACATACTGACCCCCCAAAGCTGAAGGGGGAGCAGCCATGCAGGAGGAGGGGGGATATCAGCAGCCTTCCTCAATCTGCGGGGAGTGAGAAGACAATTTATTGAAGCGTCCTGTTATGGTTAGAGGTTACAGCCCCACTTCTCTTCACTTAGCATTTCAATTAAAATTACTTTTCAAATGAAAAAAGACAAGAAAACTCCCGGAACCACACAATTCTCAATTTAAAATTATTATTTTCATCATTTTTTAGGGGTTGCAGATTCGATGCCTTTTCCACATCACAAAAAGGGGAGCAGTGCGTTTCATCAACAAAGTGCTCTGTCATCTTCAGGGGCAGCGCTGGCAGTTTTTACAGGTCGAGCCCATTCGCTAGCGGCCTTTGAATTGTATTCATTATAGATTTAATTTTTTTCCTGAGCATACAATAACCCTTTCCTGATGATTTTACAAACTTGTCACAGCTGGAAGCAGCTTTTATTTGATAGCCATACAGTAATGCATTCACAAGCCTCACTCCCCCTTCCCAGAATTAAACCTGTGATTAAAAACGGGACAGATCGGCCCATGCGTACAGAGTTGCTTTGTTCAAACCGAACCGGCAGATTCAATAAAGTCAGAGTTTTAGAAACCCCGAGAAGGGTGGATTGGTGGGCGCATTATCTGTTAAAAAGATAAGTTCATTCGCTGGCAGCCTTGAATGAGTTGATGCGTGTCTCTTTGCAGCGGCGCGTCATTTAGCAGCACGCCTTGGTCACTGTGGCTCAGACAGAATCAAAGTATCGGAATTTAGAAGTGCTGCGCCCAGTTGAATCCTGCACCCCAGCCCCTTGACACCGACCGGTGGCAGGGAGAAATGTTGACGATGCAACGTCTCTCTGAGGGGCAGACGTGTCAGTTTGCTCTGTGAACAGCGTGAAGTCTATGGTCAACAGATCCCACAGTCAGTTGTGTCTTTGCCCCGTAACTAACCTGCGACTCAAGTAATGGAACAGAAATTTGTGTTGATCATGAAGGAAGCCTGCAATTCATTCATTCGCCATCTATACCGCTTATAATGCATTTAGGGTTGTTTGGATTTACAGGGACATAAAACCATTCACTCTCTCATTCACATATCAGAAAGAGACATGGACGTTTCACTCTCTCATCCCCATGCCGTTTAGAGACACAATCATTCACCCTCTCATTCACAGGTCATATGGAAAAATTAAACCATTCACTCTCTTATTCACATATCATGGAGAGACAAACAACTTCTCACTTTCTACGTCATATAGAGACACACAATCATTCACCCTCTCATTCAGCCTGTCATTTGCATGTCATGTAAAGAGATGCAACCATTCACTCCATCATTCACTTCCCATATAGAGACACAAATATTCACCCTCTCATTCACACGTGATATTGTGACAAACAACCATTTAGCCTCTCATTCATCCGTCTGGGCAATTCAGGGTGTCCAGTGAACCTCTTGCACGTTTTGTAATGTGGGAGGGAACCAGTGTACCCGGAGCAAACCCACGTAGACATGGAAGAACACACGCAAGCTCCACATAGAAAGGGCCCCTGTTGGAATCAAACCAGGGACCCTCTTGCTGTGAGGCAGAAGCACAACCTTGTGCAATTTTCCACCACTAAAAAGTCACAGTAATACTTGCATTACATCACTAATACTGATTTCTGCTGTAAAAGACATACTTAATACTGAAAAGTAGACACTAGTGCTGAAACCACACGGCTCACATACAGATATGGCCAGAGCAGTCTGACTAAAATAGTGTTAATTATGTGCAGTTTCTTAGTTTCAGGGGTCGACAGAAATATCTGCCAAAGCCACAGTATAATCAACACATAGGGAAGTGAAAATATATGAGGGGATATAAATAAGCCAAACAAGAGTAAATTTTGCTTTCACCCTGTTAGAAATAAACAAAGTGCTGCTTTTATTTCACATATTTTCGTGATAGGTCAAACACACGGTTTTAAACCGCTGGAGAATGTTTCACCACAAACAAAGTGATTTGTCACCCTGCTGTTTTCGCAGCGTCCCAGTCTGATTATATCTCCCATGGCCACAAAATCATTTAAAACATGAAGACAAGTTATAATAGAGACACTGTTGTCACAGTGTATTGTTCGCTCATGAAATCATCAAGTTGTGGAAATGAAATCTATCTATTGGTCACGAAATAACAATAGCACGGGACCAAGTTATATCACATAATTAGAATTTAAGTGGGAACATAATGTATCATGGCATAGAACATCTAGCTTGTGGGAATGAATTATTTCTCTGTTTCTTTTTGGTTTGTTTTTGTTTTCCGCTCCAGGGCTCCATATGTTTCCTTAAATATTTTGACCTGAGTTAGGAGATGGAGGTATGATTGATCACCGGGCTGAGCTGAAAAGCAACAGAGACCTTGAAGGTTGGAAGCTCAATGGCTTCATGAGCTCCCTCTAAGTGGTTTTCGCCAAAAAAGTGAACTCCTTGTTCTCTGTTGGCTAAAACATGCTAAACCACCTTGAAAAAAAGAAGGCTGTAGTGCATTTTCACCAGTTGAAGCTAAATCCCGTTCTGTTGTTTTGTATGTGTGTGTGTGTATGTGTGTGTGTGTTTGTGTGTGTGTCGGGGAAGGGGGGTGCTATCACATTGATGGATTGGTTTCTGCCTGTCTCACTATCACTTTCCGTCGGCTCCTGTCTCCTGCGACCAGCCCGGGCTCTGTTCTGTCCTCCCACCTCCAGCCGTCCTTCATCCTCGAACCGCCTCATCATTCAGCGCCCCCTCTCTTCCTCTTACTTCCTGTCTATTGTTCTGCTCCTCTGCTGTTTATTTATCACACCCGCACCTCATAAATACACACGAGAGAGACTATCCCTTTCAACCATTTTAAAACAGGTTACTTTAGCAGAGATCAAGATTCAAGCCAGATATAGGATCAAGGGGGGCAGAGGGAGAGTTGGGTGGAGGGGTCAGACCAGGTGCATGTGTGATTACCTTCAGGTCATCCTCAGTGGATTTTTCCACAGGTCCTCACTTATGTGAAGTCCCATTGATATCTGTCTGTGTGTATGGGTGTGGGCCGGAACCACGCTAATGTGTTTGTGGGTGTTTGCCAATTAACTTGTGTGCAGATGTTTGTATTGGTACAGTAGAACCTTGGCATAGGAATATAATTCGTTCTTTGACTCCGTTTGCAAACCGAAATGTCTGTTAACCGAATCAATGTTTCCCATTGAAATTTATATAAATCCCATTGATCCACTCTTCAACCTCAAAAAACAAACTGCACACGTTTGAAACTTCTTTTATGAGTTTATTTGTGGCAAAAAAAACCCCAGAAAGGAATTAAAGATAACCTTAATTTTTGCTGTGTTTCTGGTGTTCTTTCTCTTCTTGCCTGCACTTGTACTCGGTGTGTTCTTCACTAAATAAACTTGCAAAAGTAAAGCCTTCTAGCATATGAGACCCTTGGTGACGCTATCTTTCATCAATCCGAAGCAACAGTCACTTTGCTTCGTTAACGTAGCCACCCCTTTAGCCACATCAGCCATCTTTCGCGCATCTTTGCTCTTCAGGATTACACAGATGGTTGACTTAGCCATGTTGTGTAGTGTTTGCCGTGATCTGTAATGCGAACATCACTCTCACATTTAGCTGTTATTTCTGTCTTCAGATCGACTGAAATTCTTTATTTTTTTCCTTGACACCACTGTCACTCGCACTTTTAACCCTCTTGGGAGCCATAATGAGGGCTAACTTACTGAAAAAAGCACAAAAAAACATTATAAAAGTAGAACACAACGATGAACAAAGTAAACAAGGCGGAGTACCGCACGACTGTTGCGACATGACAGCGCCACAATGCAGAAAGCCTATGTGTTTGTTCAATTGTGTGTTCGCACACCAAATGCTTGTTCAGAGCTATATTTAAAACTTGATCTAAAACTCTGTTCGTAGGCCAATTGTTTGTAATTAGGGGGCGTTCATAAGCCGAGGTTCTACTGTACATTAAAATTTCTATGTATTGTTTTAGAGGGTGGTCACTTATAAGGTTCTTCTCTCCTCCATCCATTCCATCCATCCATCCATGCTCTGGAGTTTTTTGATCTAAGAATGGAGCGATCTGGCAAGAGTTAGCGCCAGTGTCATCATTTCAGAGCCTCTGTCAGCCTGGCAGTGAGGAGTAACGTCAGTTCTTAAAGCTCGTTGTCTTCACCATTCTCACCCCAAATGTGTGTGTTTGCACATATCGCGGTCACCTGGGCCAAGAGTGGTCTCACTAATTAAGATTAGAATCCACATCGGTTGATTTACCAGATGAACATGGCCACACACGTTGTCGGGAAAGGAAGCAATTTCCCTTCTGTCCCGACCTGCTAACAGTTTTTTTTCTTCCTCCATGTGGAAATGTTTTAATTCTTCCTTCCAGTAATCACAGTAAGCCCGCAGAGGCAAGTCGACACCATTATTACCCACCAAATCCAGGGAAAATAATATGCCGGTTTATGCAAAGTCCTTCTCTGGGATTTTATCAGAGAGGGATGACTCAAGCCTGATGTGGGCACTAATGAAATTGAGTCTGTGTTTGGCTGATGTTAATGTGCTCATAGAAGGATGAGGGAAAAACCGAGAGGGACACAAAGGACATGTAGGTGAAGTCAGAATTAAATTGCAGATAAATTACATTACATTAGCCTGGAGGTATGAAGGAGGCAATTGTGTAACTGCCTGATGAGAAACAGAATCACCAGATAAATAGTGTGTTTGGACTGCAATTGTAAATTACGGTAATAATATTTTATCAATTCGGCTAATCCTGCGCAAAGGGTCGCTTGAAGGAACTTTTCACTGAAGAAAGGGAGTATTTCACAGAAAGAGGTGGAAAGGATGTGTAAGTAGCAGGAGGTGATTTCAAGGAGAACCGCAACACCTATGAAAGTACACGCTGATAAAAAGAATAATGGTACGAATGACATCTTTTTTTTAAATTAGATGTCGGACAAAATGTAGAGTGGCATTTAATATTGTTCTCTGCTCTTTAACTTTTGGAAAACAAGGTCGAAGTTCCTGTTGGTTCTTTATTGTTGCCCAGTAAAAGCCCAAGAGTGTTTTGTAGACAAATAAAATATCCCAACCTCCAAGCAGCATGTGTGAAGTTATTTTTTAGTAAATATTCCTTTTTAGGTGAGAAAAATTCTGTTAATGTTGTAAAACACAGCAGTCTGTGGTCGGAACAGATCTCGCTGCAAGATATTTTTTTGCTTCAACCCGATCTGATTCACACGACTCTGTTGAACTGGAGAATTTGTTTGTTCGCCATGAATGGGGATGCAAATTGAGTCACTTTGTCACTGTTTCCATAGTGATGCTTTGTTCGGAGGGGCGTGGTCACTGAGAAATCTTTGTTCTGGAATCATGAACAGAACAGCAATTTATGAATAAATAAGTACCGACAGCAGAGATTTCAAATAAACTGAGTGTAAACACAAAACCAGACAACCAGGCATTTATGGCAGCTCAGGATAAATACATAAATATATAAATAATGTGTTTAGAAGAACAGTAACTTGTAGATCAAAATACTGCAGCTGCTCAGGATGTTTCCACAGCTGCAGATATTCAGTAAACCCTACAATCCATACACTTTATAGTGGTGTGTGTGTGTCTGTGTGTGTCTGTGTGTGTCTGTGTCTGTGAGTGTGTATTCCTCTCTTCCCCTCACTGGAATTTCCAGCTCCAGCTCATGCAGGAACAGATTGGCTCAGACTTGAAAGCGGCGTCGCACCTTTCACCCGCAGCAAAGAAGCCGAGCAGCTGTCTGAGTGTTTCGCTGCGGTAAAAAGCATCAGGTCATATCACAGCCGCACACTGTGTGTTAAAGATAACCGTATGTTTGTGTGTGTACGTCCGTCTGTGTGCACGCGTTCGTGTTCTCAGTTAAAATAGAAAAGGGATTTGAAGGGGAAAGCTTCGGTCTTTGTGTTTCCACGGGGTCGAGGAGGAAGGGGTGAGACGGGGGATTTAGAGGAGCTGCTAGTGCAGGCTACTCCCAGCCCGATAGAACACGGCCACCATGTCATAATGATCAAAGGGGTATTTTTCCTCATCCTTACATTACAAGCTTATTAAACCATTGAAATAACGACTTGATGAATGATGGTTAAAAGTACAGGTTACGAACTGTAATCACCGTTATTAATTGTTTTTGCTTTCGATGAATTTTCCCGTCGATTAAATCTCTGAGCTTCACCAAGACCCCTTGACACGTAGGACAGATGCTCGGCGCTGATTGAGCAAGTGGGATCGGTAGCGGAGGACATCCATTGATTGGCTGGTGAGATTCTGAGAGTCAGGGAATCTGTGAGAAGAGGAACAAATAATTGGAAAAGAGGCCCAATTATAAGGCCCTAGTGTCTATCACATAATGTTATAAATCGACTCGGCAGCGTGTATAGGCAGGGCGGACACACACTCACACATCGAGAAAAGAATGAAGGTCACGGTGGCCGGCGGTCGATGCTGTGAAAATGCAACAAGTAAAGAAGTCTTTTGTTTTTCCACCTCAAACCAGCAAAGAGGGAGTCCATCTGTCATTGCCTCAAATATTAGCAAAACGGCAAATGGTCTCCACTGATGTCGCACTTTCACACCTTTCACACCTAAACAAGACTGCAGTCGCCGGTTCACAGACACACTCACATATCATGTAAGGCACTAACCAGGTCATTGGGAGCCACTGGGGCTTTCAGTGTTTTGCCTGTGGACACTTTGACATGCGGAGTCGGGAATGGATCCGTGAACCTTCTGATTAGAGGTCTGCTCCTCCAACTCAGCTGCAGCCGCCGCCATATGCAGAAATGACCAGTGCTTTGGAGCCCAAATGCCAAGTTAATTAACTAAATTACAGCCACCATATTGCCTATCCAGAGTTTAAAGTACACCCACATTCTGATCTTTGAGGCTACTTTCCATGACACTCTGTGCACGTCTTTGAAAACCCATTCATTCCTCGGGGAACCTTGCATGTTTTTTATTTATTTATTGATTTTCTTTCTTATGTTTTTTTCCTGTGAACATTTTACACAATATAGCTCTTGCAGTGGGTTCTAAAGAAACGGTACGAGTGTGGATCCATTGATTATCTGCCAACATTGCATTTTGTTGAATCCAGTTGGCTATAGAAGATGTGTTTGCAAAATAAAAATAATAATAACATCCAAAATGTAGAGAAGAATATTTGGCTCCAAACATAAAGAAATGGGCATGTATTCCAAGCGGAATTACAGATACAGGCAGAGACTTCAGTCTGTAGCACATTGTACAGGCCATGAGTTTGACCGGATAGCGTCTGTTCTTGACAGAGCTTCATAACTTCTGAATGGATGAAAAGGGTTCATGAATAATGCATTAATGTTATATTTTGAGTGAAAGCTTTCTTCTCTCGGAGATTCTTTTCTTGTTCCGCGCAGCCGCCTCTCCACGATACACTTCAGTATCAAATGGCCAGTTTGAGGTGATTTTTGTAAATGTGTTTCTGCTGATATCCGCAATAATTTAATTGTGAATACCGACATCTGTCACCTGCTGGCAGGGAGATTTATTTCCTCTCCAATTGGTTTCAGTTGCAGTTGTCAGCCACGGTCGCCGAGGCAGTCGGCTCCATCGGCGACATCTGTTTGGTGTCTTTTGCCCTGAAGCTTGCTGCTTTGCTCTCCAGCAGAGGACAGGCAGTCGAACCCCGGTCCTGTCACAACAAGCAGGGCTGAGAGGATGCTTATTGGAATAAAAAGCAAAAAGAAACTTCACATGCTGAAAAAACTAATTCTGTCATATAACCTTCCACCAGTGTTGCTTCATCACAGTGTGGCGTCAAAAAACCCAAAACAAGAAGGGCAAAGGCAGACTACCAAGAATGGAAATCACCAAAACCGCAACTTCAGCCAAAATGTTTAGAAAATATTATTCCAGGGACCCATTACTAGCCCCCCTAGTTCCATGGGAGCCAACTAAACTGTAAAACCCTAATAGATACCGTCCCGGAAATGAGGAAAAAAAAGGAAGGAAAAAAAACATGACATTTTAAAAAAAACCCATAAAGCAGCATTCATGTTCAACGGGATGAGTTCAATCCACTCGCTGGAATTGTTTCGTCTCACAGAACTGATTCGGCTCAATCTCATTTCACAAATATGCAAGACCTTAATAGGCTGGTAGGGAAATGAAGTGCATGAAATAGTACAGAAGAACCGACTTCAGGGCGCGATCCAAGCACCACTTGTGTCGTCAAGCTCATGATTTAAACATCGTCTAATTGCGTGGTTCGGATTGCTTGGTTGGCACTCGCTCTTCTCTAATTTGACAATGGAAAATTCCCTAAAACATAGAAATAAAACGAGCACACTTGTAGCCAGTGTTAATTCAAGCAGCTATTTTAGGATTTTTTTCTTTCTCTCTCGGTGAAAACTTGCACCGTTGTAGAAAAGCATCGTGGTTCTTTTCACAGTCAGGCGGTGGTTTTTAGTGTTGCCTCACAGGTTGAAGGTTCAAAACCAAATATTTTCGTAGGTCTGGCTTGGGTTCTCTCCTATTGTCTTTAGATGTGAAATAGAATGTCTGTGGTTGAATGTCTCCATAGGTGGCCCTGTGATTGAGAGCTAACCGGTCCAGATTTAACCCCAGCTGGGATTGGCTGAAGTCCAGACTCAGGATAAAGGATATAAATAATAAATGAATGGATGAGGGAAGCTTTTACAGCCACACGGTATTCAGAATAATATTAGTTGTCGAGCCTTTACATACACACTTCACATGTTATTATCGTAAAGGTTCGACAAATAGATGATTTTTTTCGTAAACTGAAATGTTGGAAATAAAACAAAACATTTCACATTGTTCACAAAAAAGGATGCCGTCCAAACAGATTATGAACAGGTTCATGTCAGACTAACAGCATATTTTTTCAAATGCCAAAACGGTAGCTATTTCAAAAAGCCAGCTGTATGTTAAGACAGATATATTCATCTGGAAATTCCTTTTTCGTGCGAGTCTGCTGCAAGAACGTCGGAGGAATTCATGAGCGGCCTTGTGTCTGCCTGAATGTAAAGACACAATGTGGTTTACCGTCTTACCTGGTACTGACCTCCGTTTATTCTCAATCTAGCGATTACAATTTGGTTGTTAGAAATATGTTAGAGAGCCGTCTGATCTTGTTTCGCAAGAGTTATAGTGACAGAATAAAAAGCATTTTCTCTAAAGCGTCCTGCAGCAGCTGTTTCAGACCCACCAAGTTTACATCTTCTCAGAATTTTAGCGCCGAGGGGAAAAAGACAATCCATCAGATTCAGGCAGACTAAACTGCGCAAAAATGAAAGGCAAAAAGGCATTTCCACTTTTGAGCAATTTACCGTCATCACAGGTTGCCTTCGAAGTTCAGACCGATCTGCCGTTTGAGGCCTCCGACCTGCGAGAAGCCTTTTCAAAGCAGGTTCAGCTGCTAAGGTGAACCACTATTTTTTTCTGTATTTCTCTCTGATGTTGGAGCTGTAAAACATGGTACTCGGAAAGGAAATGTCTGAAGAGAGAAGCTGCGATTCCGCCAAGGGAAAGTCGGAGTACCTTGTAATTATATCAGCTGCGCTGGCGTAATTACACCCTTCATTCTTTTCGCACAGATACACACTCGCAGACACACTTGCAGAGCCGATGTGGTCAACACGCCACAGAGCCATCACATGTTCACACACACAGCACGGCGTGTTTTCAAACGACGCCATCATTGTTTGAGCTCAGAATCATCCTTCAAATTTGTTTAACCCGACTTGATCTGTTCTGTTCCCTTTCCCACATTTACATGTTTATGCATCCTCTCTCACCATTAACAGTCAGCAGGACAACTTTATGTGGCAGGACTGGTGTTTACAGTTTCTATCGATAAATGTGAATGTTATGACCCTGCCGTTTGTCTGCGAAATAAACCCTGGGGGTTAAACCAGACAATATAGCTAAGCTTTTTTTATTTTTGATATACCCAGCCACTTCTCCTTTTGTTATTAATGGTGAAAGGGTGCATATCTCGTATAGCTGCGGGTGGGGGGGCACTGCAGTTCACAGATTATTTATTCTAAGTCACAAGCCTTGTTACTTAAAAAAATCTAATTCCAGTTCACGGCTTGATAAAAAGTTTCAAAGTTGAATTTCTCCCTCAGGGAAACTATTTTCAGGTACGTTTAGGAGCCTCTTAAGGCGCGCCCACAGGGTTTAGACTGAGGCTTTTACGATAGTTACTGTAACGATACAGCTCATTCGGGTTCCAGTTGCCATGGTTACCGAAATTGTCATTTAATTACACTTTTAGTTCTCGAAACCTTTCGGTGTTAGCTCCCCTTAAAGGGGAGCAAGAGGAGGCAAAGGGGGAATGGAATGAGAAGCAGATGAAAACATTGTTCTCCGAAGGAAAGCAAACCAATCAGTTGGAAGTGAGCAGTCTGACAGGGATGGCGGGTGTGGAAGGACTGCACAGGAAGAATGGGACAACGTCTCTCCTGTGACAGTCATACATAGTCATATAAAAGGTGTTGAGAAATCTAGATAAATAACAATAAGGAAGGACAGAGACAGATGGATACCATAGATGGACATATTAAAAAGTCCTAAAAGGCAGACTGACGGATTTTACTTTTATTGCTACAAATCACAACGCAGTTGTCTCATAAACTTTCTATGCAGAGCAGGCCTGGAGCACTGTCTTTAAAATGATTTACAGAAACCCGACAATACCCCCATGAGCCAGCGCTTGGCGACAGCTACGAGGAGACACCGCCTTTTGCCGTTTCAGAAACCTCGGACAGATGCGAGCTCGATGCGGGCGGCCTTCTGTCTCGACCGGTAGAAGTAGACAGAGAGATATAAAGCAAGAGTGTGACATAGACAGGGTTTGTATGAGTGTTGTTAAGGACAGTCATAGGTGATCTCATATTAATAATAAGAGTTGTGCAAGTAGTTACATGGTAATAGCTGAAATGACGCAATAGTAGCTTTAATATTCATAAAAGCCTGGCACGACCACTGTAGTAGATCAGGCCACAGACCCTTGGACCCTGCAAAATATTGGAGCCCAGGGACTCGGAAGAAGACATAAGGTTATCATGTATTGATGAATGGACACGAGTGCAGACAGGATAGGAACCGTGGGAGGAATGAGAGATTTGCATCATGGGATATCCCTCAGCACAACCAAGGCCTAGCCGAGCCCTAACTATAAGCTTTTTCAGAAAAAAAAGGTTTTAAGCCTATTCTTAAACAGAGACAGAAAACATACCCTGAGGAAGGGTACTTTCCCACAACCCATGAGGGAATACTGCAGCGACTAAATGTGGAAAAATTAAATATTTAAGGGTTTTGACCCGTAACATCCTCATGAAATCCCTAGGGTGAAGCCTCCAGGGGCAAACCTTTGACCGCCAAGTGGTAGTGGACATCGATCAGATTGATTTTCTCTTAAAACAGCTACCGATCACTTCTAAGACTTTCCTCTCTCTTGTAGTTTATTCAGTCCTCTTCCTCCTGCAGGCGGATCAGTTAAGGGCATTTAGGATGGCTAAGAGGTTTTCCCTCCCTTATAAAACCTCCACTCAATACGTTCTTGTTATGATCTCTCTGTTCTTTCAGATAATTATGGGCTAAGTTGCCTTTAGAGAAATTATAATAGAAGTCAGTATTTTCACTGACTCACTTCTATTAACTGAAATGAAATGGAAGTATTGGGGACCTCAGAAGTCCCTCGGCGATTTACAGGATCCCATCATCGACACTGTGTATCCTGTGTATGCAGGAATGCAGCGGGGAAGCCCAGTGTTTTCCCGAGTGTGCACACTGTGTCCATTCTCCCTCCTCCGTCCGACATCACGAGTCAGTGTTCTGACTGACTTTGAAGGGCTCATTTCTCCTGAGATAATGACATTATGAGCTTTATAGATATGTATATATTTATTTTGGCGGACAGTAAGAGGTGTGGCCTCTCAACCCGGGACTGAGGGCAGGGGGGCGTGGTTAAACCGTGTATATATTGGCGCTCCCGAATGTTCTGTTTGTATTAATTATTTGTTGGTGTGTCTGCATTAAAGTTTTAATTCCTTCACGACTCTGCTGTCAATTCCTCGTCCACACACCAATATATGTATATATATATATATAGGTATATATAAGAAAAAAAATTACATATAGAAAAACGATAAAAAAGAAAAAAAAAAATAAATATATATATATAGTTGCCGTATATATATATATATATATATATATATATATATATATATATATATATATATATATATATATATATATATATATATATATATTTATTATTTTTTATTATTATTATTTTTTTTTTTACATTTATTTTTTATTTGATTAGATTTTTTTTTCAGATGTTATGAGAAAGTAATGTAATTATCATGAAAGTTTTATCTGGATAGAAACACTAGATTTTTTAGTAAGTTTAGTGCTTTGAGCTCAACAAGAGACCTATGAAAAAGACAGATGACAAAACAAAAAAGAATGTTCTGAATATATTATTAAAACATATAAGGTCAAGTTTACTCTCAACCAACATCACCCTTGTGGATGGTTGTATGAGTACTTTGCGGATCTGGGGTGTGAAAAGTATGCTTAGAACTTCTAATACGTGCCTTTCAGTAATGATGCCATGTTTATCGTTCAGTTGCAGCCACTGCCGCTGCAGGACATATTTTTCGTTTTACTCTAACTAACAGGTTGCCGGAATCCCATTTCCTTGGCCCAGTGTTTCGCACACTGCGTTGAGTTGTTCTGCTATATTCGGAATTCTAGCATCACCTCACAAAATTGAATGTTTTTCCCTGTCAGGGTTTTTTTTTTACATGTCAGTGTTGTTGTTCGGTTCCTGCAGAGTGGCAGGTATCGCTCGGTAGCACAGCTCAGCGGAGAACGGTTGCTGGGACTAAGGTCCTGATTCTGCTGTCTCCCGCTGCACAGCAACCTATTAATGGCTGATCTTTTCATTACCCCTGCAGCGATTCTAGCAAAAGACCAGATAGGTAGTGCAGTGCATTCCTGTAGTCATAGCGACAGAGACAAACTCCAGGCGTAAGATCCTCAATGTTCATTAAAGTCTCCTGTTCACAAACAGCCAGTCTGGCAAATGAAAATGGACTTGTACTTATCGCTTAACACTATTGCCTCATTTACTCATTCCCACACACACACACACACACACACACATACACACACACTCAATGATTTGCAGAGGCAGTCATGCAAGGTGCCAACCTGCTCATCAATCAGAGACTTTGTATTTTTGCTCAAGGACACTTCGACAAAGTCTTTGGGGACTCGGGGGCTTCATATCAGTCAATAATCCAATACTCAGTTGCAGTACTCGGTGTGTCTTTATTGACTGCCATTTTACTGACAAAAAAAATGAAATCCCTGGAGTGTTTTCCAAACAGTACATTATATCAAACATTATATCAAACACTCCAGAAGGATTAATTTTACAGGAAGTGATGAAAGAAGAGGATTCAAGTTGACTGTCCCTCTCAGTTTTCCTGCCTTGAGAGCTAAAATGTGCTTGCTAGCATTGAGTGCCTGCTCCTCTCCCGATGTCAAGGCACGGTGTTTTAGGAGCGCAATGCTAATTCGCTTTCCTGACAGCCGGTCCGGCGAGGCTCGCCCGACGGAGTCTGAGGCTGCAGGCAGATATTTCAGATCCACAGATGTGTGGAAGTGATGAATACAAAACGAGCATTGCAGAAAAAATAGGAGAGGGTGTTTCCACGTTTCATTGGTTAAATAAAAGTGAGAAATGTTTCCCCCGGGCCTGTTCTGCGTTGCAGATGGTAAACAGCCATGTTGGTCCGGGTGGGGGTTGGGTCATGTTAGGGATAAAAGGGGTCTCCCTCTGCTGGTTCATACATGAGATCATGGAGAATTCATTTGCTGAGTGGAACCATGTACTGTACCTGCCTCATAAACTATCACCTTTATTAGTTTCAGCTGAAGTTCAGACACAGGTGTGTGTGTGTGTATGTGTGTGTGTGTGTGTGTGTGTGTGTGTGTGTGTGTGTGTGTGTGTGTGTGTGTGTGTGTGTGTGTTTTGTACAGTAATGGCACACTGGCACCTTTATTCTTGGCCACTCATATGAATGCCAGTCTGTAAGTAGTGAAAGGCTGCCTTTAGTGCTCCGTATATATGCGCCTTTTTGTATGTGTTTGTGTTTGTGTTTGTGTTTGTGTTTGTGTTTGTGTTTGTGTTTGTGTTTGTGTTTGTGTTTGTGTTTGTGTTTGTGTTTGTGTTTGTGTTTGTGTTTGTGTTTGTGTGCGTGCACATGCGTGCACATGCATACACATTTGTGAAAGTGAATGCACGGTACGTTGATAAATCCTATTGATTTGACTTTTACGTAAGACGTCGGCCTGCGAGCTGAGAGAGCAGCTGACAGGGAGGAGACGGGGCAGGCAGACCAAGTGCAGGACTCGTAGAATATATGGGAAAAGTTTGATAAAAGAAAATGTCATTCTAATTTAAGGGAAGTCTTTCACTGAATTGAGTTCTGACCTCACCGGCTTTCCAAGGCAACAATTTCCTTCCTCTGACTTCCTTTTGAGGCCATTACAAATGTCACCTCACAATACGAGATGGATCACATATTGTCTCAGTGCATTAAGATAAAATGAAATTGAAAGCAATGCATGGCACCACCACTTGTTTCAGTGGAAGGACACAGCGAGCAGATGGCAAGCAAACTGAGAATGTTTGAGCCACTGAGAATGTGGCTAAATGATTTTTTTTTTTTTAGCATACAAGGAATTGTCTGAGCCAAGCATGTACCATGAAGACACTGGCTTAAGGGTTTGTCTCGTGCCAAACACTTGCTGTGAGGTGGTCGCGCAAATAACTGTGTCACCCCAATTTTCTTCCCTTGACAAAATTTTGAAAATCAAATGTTTGGTATCCTCCTGCAGACATTGACAGAACACGGTTGGCTGCCAGCATGAGCGTGTACTTCAGACTCTGTCTGTTTCTTCTTTGTCTTGGAAGGACACCACCCACATTCTGGGGATGATATCAGGAGTTCGAGAAAAACACAGTTTAGAAAAGCAAATAACGCAAAAGTGAAACCGTTTTAACTTCTGGGTTTGCTTGTTTTTGTTTTTGTTTTTTTCCGGTTACATTTTCCCTCTGGGGGTTTCCTGTGTTTCCGTTGTGTGGCTAAACCTGAATGTGACGCCAAAAGTTGGAAAATTCTGGATTGAAAGGAAGCCTTGAGAATACAGAAATTCGCTTCTGTATCTCACTATAGTCTTGCAAGGCGTAGCAGAGGCTCTTTAGAAATGCGGAGTGACTTTGTCTTGAGCTCTTCCGGAGGGGGGGGGGGGCTGTGTCAAAAGTTAATAGTTAATTTAAGCAAGATTAGGCTTACATTCCAGGATTCCGCCAATTGAATTTACTCCCAACTTGACGGACGTAGAATGGATCCAAATGTCATGTAAATCAAAAGGCTGTGAGGCTGAGAGTTTCATCACATAAACGGCTCAGAGAAACTGCTGAGCTGCAGGTTTGCGGCCCTTCTAGGATGTCGAGATGAAACTAAATGATGTATTATGTCACTACTTTCATAGCTGTGGTTTTATGACTTCTGCTTGCACTTATTCAATGCTTCGCTACTTGTTCCTGTCTAGAGGGAGCTAGCGAGGAAACATGCAAGCAAATTGCACATAATGATATCTGTCCCTTGATGTGGCCCGAGGTCTGTGACCTCCATCACGACCTCCTCTTCCACCGTATCAGCAGATCTCCCCTCTCATCCCGCTTCCTCTCACTCATCGTCACGCTTTCACAGAAACTGAGCCTGGACCAGAGATAGAGTGGGAGTAATGGCGTGGAATGAAGAGAAGAGCCGAGGCAGAGTGGGAGATGACAAGATCCCCTCCCCGCTAATCACTCCGTCTGTCCCGCCTCTGGGACGGAACACCGTTCACTCGCTGCGGTGCCCGTGTGAATCACCGCCTGAAATCTCCAAGCGATGTTCTTGGCAACAAAGAGTTGCTTTCACTCCCTGCCGTCACGGCCTGGCAGGCTTTTAATGCATCGCTGTGAATCGAGCACACAACCACGAAGAACCGAAGGCCATTATGCCTCGTCATCTCACAATGTACTAGATCAGGGCTCTCCCGAGAGAGAGGGGTCACGAGAGATGCAAAAGACATAAATGAAAAAATTAGAAGTCAGTGATAACCATCCATTATCCATCCATCTATCCATCTAGCTAGCCAGCTGGACACATTTATGTACTTTGATTATAAGAAAAGGCAGAAACCAAATGATACTGGAACAGAAGTTGTTATCCATGGGAAAAGGTTTCTTTTTCTACTGGGATCAAGAAAAATCAATACCAATCACTTTCTCTATGGAGGATAAATTATCTTATGGAGAGAATAAATGGTTACATGTCTCTATGTATAATGTAGTGAATGAGAGTGAATGGTTGCATGTCTCTGTATGTGGCCCTGAGATAGATTGGTGATCGGTCCAGGGTGAACTCTGCCCGAGTTCAGTATCAGTTGGATAGCTCAGGTGTGTGCAAACTACGGCCCGCGGGCCACATCCGGTTCGTTTGTCTTTTTAATCCGGCCCACCAAAGATTGGTCCAGAATTCATATTTGATGTAAATCATTGACTGATTGCATTCATTTGACTTTGACTTGTAATGACAGGCACTTCACCAGCAGGTGGCGCATTAGGCGTCGTGAGTTGATTTTGCGGAGCCCAAGCCACCTCCTGTTATCGCTCTTCTACTGCTCGGAACCCGTCTTTAGCAATGTCAAAGAAAAGAAAAGTCGACAGTGATTGCCAGGTGTTTTATAAGGAATAGACACCTAAATACTTTTTTACTGAAGTTCAGTCAGAGGCTGTATGTCTTATTAGCGTGTCAGCCAAGAAACCATTGCAGTTGTAAAGGAATACAACATCAGCCATCACTTTTCCACCAAGCGTTCTAATTACGCCAACATCCTGTCAACGCAAGAACGGACGGCTACATAGGTTGGTAGCTAGCTTGCAGGCTCAGCTAAACACCTTTATCCGAACAACTTCCCTCCAAGAATTAAGCACGAAGACAAGTTATTTACCGGCATTCAATTTAGCCAGCAAGCCTTTCACTGAGGGGGACTTTCTCAAAGAGTGCATGGGAGAGACAGCAGGTATTTTGTGTCCTGACAGCAAGAACAAATTTGAAACAAATTGGTCATCACGCAGGACAGTGACATGCCGTAGTGAAGTAACTGGCAAGCTAAACTGGCAAGCTAAACAAAAAAACAATCATTTATATTATATTCTTTGGCACTGGACGAAAGCAATGAAATGAAGGACACCGCTCAGCTTTTAATCAGTGGGACTAACGAAGATTTCGAAATAACGGAGGAGTTTTTGCCTATGGAATCCCTAAAAAGAAAAACCTGGGGAGAGGATGCATAGAACAGCGTGTCAGCGGTCATAAAGAGGCACAAGCTATCATGGAGTACGCTCGCCAACATTTCCACAGATGGATCACCAAATCTGACTGGAATCTAGAGAAAGTATGACAACAATAACGGGTGATCAACAACACTGTTCCCACTAAAAGTAATGCTTACACTGTCATGCTTTTTTTTCATTATGTTTGATATGTAGTGCTAATAAATGCGTTTTTTTATATGTATCATATCTCGTGCTGACCCGGCCTGTCTGTCAAATTTTAAAAATCAATGTGGCCCCTGAGCCAAAAAGTTTGCCCACCCCTGGTATAGATAATGAACAAATGAATAGTATCCTCCACTCAAGTAAATTTGAGTGACGCTGTATCAACAGATGAATCTTTTTTGGCTGCTTTCACATTCATTGATCGATGAGTCGTTTTTCTTGGAGTGCACTGAACGTCCGGTTTCGATCGATCGAGATACATGAAGGATTTGTGACATCACAAATACTTGGAAGCTAGTCAGTATTACAATATACTGTGATCTGGAAACACAAATAGTGAGGACGGACCCTGGGCTTTCGTCCTACCAAGTACATTTCCCTCGTTTGATGGAAGAAAAAAAAGAATGAAAAAAAACGACTGACAATCAACAGAGGAGAGGCTCGCATAACAAGCAGCATGAAATAAAGAGGCCTCCTGAAAATTACATTCTGCTCAAGGCATGACCCGTTTTTTCTTACTTACAAATTAAAAAAAAACCCAGTTAAGTTTTTTTCAAGCTTATAACAAATAAAGAAAGCAAACTAGTGTTTCAAATCCTTATTTCTCTTTATTCTTCACATTCTGCTCTGAAAGCCAGCACATTAACAGGCCAGCAGAGTTGGGGTCACAAAGTAATTTATTGCTTCAACTGCGCACAGCTCTGCTTTTGTACCCTGTCGTCAGATTAAAAAAAAAAAAAAAAAAAAAAAAAAAAAGGGGGGAAGGGTGGGCGGGTCCAACCACAGTGGGGAAAAGGGAGAAATACAAACAGGGACAGGGG
>CAAKHD010035390.1:8461-21789 GCA_901007705.1 Fistularia tabacaria | reverse complement strand
AGAAATTTTTTTCTTCAACCGGGCCCAGCTCTGCTTTTTTTCCCTGTCGTCAGATTAAAAAAAAAAAAAAAAAAAAAAAAAAAGAGGTGTGAAGCTTTAGGTCGTGTCCAACGCAAGCTGTGAACATGATGAACTTCAAACACGTACAGGCAGTCACAGTCGGCGTGTCCCAATGTTTGGCCTGTTATTTCAGGAGTGTACAACGGCGGCAGCCAGCGCAGCCTGAGAGGCCGGGCACGTCGGCAGTGGGAAGTATGCAGCCCGCCATAGCATCCATTTAGATTCAAGGAGGAAACAGGGGCACTGCCCTGAAGGGGAATTCAGACCCAGAGGAAAAATAATCAAGAGGCAGAGAAAACATTCCTGTTCCCTTCATGTGAAGCTCTCTGGCTGTTCCAAACGGCAGGGGTTGTCAAAGCCCTCCGTGTCTGAACCCTTTGTGGGTCCCAAAAATAAAGATGACGGAGACTCTTGTCCCACCCTATCTCCTGATCATTTATTGGTAATTTCAAGCTGGTGGTTAATTTGGCTAATTTGTTTTATTTTACATTCTGGCTGTTTTTAATTGTTGTTGATATTGTTGATTTCTCATGGATTATTATGTAATTCCATATTCATGATTCTAAAAGCAATCAATTGAGAAGTCACAACCAAAAATTCATAAGCACGATAAAGGATTGCCAATATGAAAATTATCAGCCCGACTGAATCATCAGAGTTCTGGAAATGCTCAAATATATTTCTTAAAACCTTTGGGGTCCCTCGCCCGACACCAGATTCTCAATCCCACAACGCCATCGTCGCCAACACAACCTCCACCATTTTTCCACTTCATCACTGCATCACACTGAATATGAAATATAACTCAGGTGAATGATTGTTTCACTCAGTACACTCAGTGTCTGCAATATCCCACTAATATCCTTCAATATCATTATTTTCCTCCGTACCATGAACCAGTCTCTGTCACAGTCTGTGAAATGACTGATTGGATGAAAAGATGGAGTCAATAAAGAGCTAAGTGTGATAATATTAGCAGAGATTAATAACACTCTTTACCCATCTGCTGCTCTCCTCCCATCCATCGTCCCTCATCGCTGCCTTTTTCTGCCCTCAGTCACTCTCATTCACTGGAGACAAAGCTACATATTTTTTGTCATCGTTGGAAAGGCAGTGTGATCTATGTGACAGAGCTCCGCAACACAGAAATAAAGAATAATGTAGTTTTCCTATAAGGAGCGGTGATGCATGGATTATTTTTACAGCTGCCGGTGGTGCAGTTAATCCATGAATAAAGAAGGTGTGGCCCAAAAAAAATTACCATTGTGATTGATAACAGAAGGCTTATGCGGAGGTTCTACCTGTGACCATATTTCAGAGCTCATCAACAGCAACATGATGGACCAATCACAACCATTCCCAAGATACGGGGATGAAATGGGACTGCAGAAAACATACTTTATTGTTCACCCAAAAAAATATTACCCACGGCAGCCTCGCTAATTTAAATTGTTCAACAGTTATTCACGCCTAGAATGAAGACGTTCTAGAAGTATGCTTTGATTTAAAATGCATTTTATAATGTGAAAGGCACCAAGGAAATTGGTGTAGAATGAATATTTAATGGGTTTTCACTTACATCTTGATCACAAATCTGATAAATTAATTTGTTCAGGTAGATGGCGCATGGATGAATTCTGTGCGTCTGGCAGATTTTGAACCATGCATCACTACCAAGGAGTAAGTGAAGGTTGCCATGCAAATTTTAAAGAAGGGACACAAAAAAAAGTGTCTTCGCTCAACTGAAACTCATTTTACCATGCGTTTCCCTGATTTTTGACCCTATCAGTGTTTATCTCCAACCATCAATTGTAGGTTAGCAAAGGCTAGAGCAAGAAGCAGGTTGTACTCTGGCCAAACAGCACATTCTAACCCTCACACCGATTAGCAAACACATCGATTTCATCGAAATTCTTTATTTTGGACTGTGGAATCATCATGCAATCTAGATGAACAGGGACAACTTGCTAACTCATGCAAGAAATCATAGAACCTCAGAAGGCAGGAAGTGCAATGCAAGTCCAAAAAAGGATAAATACCGGTCTCTGCAAGGAAGATGACTTTATGCAGTTTCCTGCTGTATATTCATGTTCAAGTCTGGTTCCTTGGATGGTTCTCTTTGAAGAAGGCATACAGAGCCAGAGGTTTCTTCCCAATCTTCCAATGTTCTAGTCTGGATCCGTCCCAATTCTCCCCCTTCATGTTTGTCTGTGACAAACTATTTTCTCCTTTTTGTTGTTCTCCCTCCTTTTTTTGTTCTCTATTGGTCTCCTTTGCTGGCAGTTAATTTAATAGTGTTGAACTGAATGAAGCCATGAAATTGAACAAGCACTGTGTATCTTAAATTCTCTTCCCTTCTCCTTTTTCTTTCCCTCCTTGAACAGCCGGAGTTTTCGGGTGCTGCAATCCTCCACCAGAGCAGAAGGGACCAGGTGGTGGATGCATGTCGGGTCTACAGCGCGTCCAGCCGTAAGCGAAGGGTTCTTACACCGGGGGACCTTAAACACCTGGTGGTGGACGAGGACCATGAACTCATCTACTGCTACGTGCCCAAGGTGGCATGTACCAACTGGAAGCGTGTCATGATGGTGCTTACGGGCCGAGGCAAATACAGGTGAGCCCACACTGGACATATTGGCTCTCTGGTAAGAGGCACAAATGGACACTTTCCATTCGTTCTTAAAATGATTTTCTCTCACAGCGACCCAATGGAAATTCCCTCCAATGAAGCCCACATTCCCTCAAACCTCAAGACGCTGAACCAGTACAGCATCGCCGAGATCAACCATCGCCTCAAGAACTACCTGAAGTTCCTTTTTGTTCGCGAGCCCTTCGAAAGGCTCGTCTCAGCCTACCGCAACAAGTTCACCCTCAAGTACAATTCGTCCTTCCACAAGCGCTTTGGCACTCGCATCATACGACGCTACCGCAAGAATGCCACACATGACGCCTTGCTCAACGGAGCCGATGTGAAATTCAAGGAGTTTGCGGAGTACCTGGTGGACCCGGCCACGCAGCGCGACGGGCCGCTCAATGAGCACTGGCAGACCGTCTACCAGCTCTGTCACCCATGCCATATCCACTACGATCTTGTGGGCAAATACGAAACGCTAGAGGAGGACGCCAACTACGTGCTGCGGCTGGTAGGAGTCGGTGACACCTTGCGCTTCCCGAGCTACGCCAAGTCCACTCGCACCACGGACACCATGACAGCCCAATTTTTCAGCAATATCAGCACTCATCAGCAGCTTCAGCTCTACCAACTTTACAAGTTGGACTTCCTCATGTTCAACTACTCCACGCCCAGCTATCTGCGGCTGAACTGACGGAGCAGAGCTGGGACTCCGTTCAAGGAGGTGCCAAAACTGGTGAAGTGTTGAATATTTTGGAGGCTAATTTTTAAAAACACTACCTTGCAGGCGTGGGGTCTGACTTTGATATAAACAGAAAGAGAGTTAATGTGCACTTGAAGGGGGAGGGTGTCCAGTCCGCTGGGCAGATAGGGGGAGGAGTTCTAATTGGACGAGAATGTGGGCTGAATGGACCAAATGCATGTGGAGAAAACAAATTTGTGGGTGAAGCAGGTCTTCAAGGTATTTCAAAGGGGAAGTTGTTTTCAGACTTGATGGGAGATTCTCCAAAGGATGTTCCTTACATATTTCAACAAAACGCTGATAAATTAGGCTGCTTCAGATTCTGCAAAGCAAACTGCAGCCTCGCACGTGCCCTGACCCCAATGCATCATGGGAGCTAAGCTTACCTCCCGTCTATCTTCCAATCAATAGAGGAACACCTTGAAACTATAAAACACGCCATTTCTTTCGCTGCTGACCACAAGGGGTGTGAACGCCAATCCTTTTCGTCAGACTCATACATTTCAGAGGGAAACCAGCCTCATGAGAGGTTGAAGTCAAACTCAACGGTGTGGCTCCGGAAGGGAAAGTCATTCATTTTCCTAACTCAGAACCATGGAGTGGGACTTTCTGCAAGTCTCGAAATTGTGAAACAATTAAATCAACTAATTTGAAGGCACTAATACTGTGCATTAGGACAATTCTAAGAAAGCCATCAGTTATTCACAATGTCAAAGAGAGGTACTGCATCACCCAGAACCCTGATGACTATCAGCAACGACTACTGTGTAATCTCCAGTGGCTTTATTGCATTGTTGCGCAATTGCTACTATAAATAATATAAATTCTTGAACATTTGCCATTCACATTTTTTCTTTAATGTTTCACAATCTACCATATAATTGACTGTCTTGGTTCCAGGCTTAAAACTATTTATATTTCTTGAATCATGCAAGAAGGAAATGGTGGAAAATTCCCTTCCGGAACCAGAGCTAGAATGTAGACGGTCATTGTTGAGCTTTTATACAGTTAGAGATGTCATTTTCCCTCGAGATGTCTCTTGGAGGCTCCAGCGGTATGGTCTTCATCCAACTTTTTAAAAGGAATTATATTCTGTCACTGATGCGGTTGATATAAATGTTGCTGGGAAAGACCTCTACACTCTTGGGGGAGGAGATTCTTGCTGCACCAAGAAGGGATGTGCTAAATGAACCACCAAGCATCCTTAACACTCTGAGCCACAGTCAGGAAGGTAACGACTGTAACTGACTCAGACTCAGAGATTAAAAGGTACTGGATCCAATGACCCGCCTGCTGTGTCCTATCAGGACAATCCCACCGACCCCATTCACACAACCCACCAGGACTTTCGCCCATCTGTAGTCCATTTGTCTTCATACTTGTTTATTTGTCTTTTGGTTTTGTTGTCTTATGAAGTATTGCTGCAAGCAGCAATTAAAAGTAATTATTTAAATTGTTATACTGACAAAATAAGAGAAGAGATGTTTTTTTTCAGGGGGGGCAATGTTAGGGTGATACTATTGTTAATAGTTAGACATGTTCAAGTCTTTCCTCACAATTTGCCTCTGATCCGACAAATTCATTTCTGAAAGGTGTGCGGTACGTCTCACGGCTACGGCTTTGTCCTTCTGTGACCGACATCATCAGATTTATGGGCTGGCTTCAATTCCCCCGCCACATCGATGCCGATCCATGTTTCCGCTGTATTATAAATTCATGTTGAGGGTAGAAATCCCCAACCTCCCCATCATGATAGCCAGCTGCTACTCCGATCGACGTTGTCCCATCCACGAGTGTATCTCATGCTGTAATGTGATTACTGTTAGCGATGCAAGACAATGTCAAGGTTAATAACTGCATCTCTATCACACTGTGAATGGGATTACAGGCTGTTGTGCAACCGCCATGCATTAGGGAGCTTGCTGTGGGGTGAATGCAGGCAGAGGGGTATCTGACTGCTCAATCATACAGAATAACATCTTATTGACCAAAGACAGTCAACGTTTAGATAGATGTTATAATATCAGCAGTTGACAATCTGTTACTTTTCTTTGTGTTTGTTTTTATCCCCAACCAATCCATTGTTCTTTTTGAATTGAAGCAGATCTTCTAATGGGAAATAATGGAAATGTTGCAATGTGATAAAGAATACAAATAATATCAGTTCATTGTTGAAAAATTTCTTGATTAATAAGAATCAAGAAAAAGGATAATGATTATTAACTTTTAATGCCTCTTGTTCAATTCTAAGGCCTCCGAAATGAAACAGAAATCTGGCAATAGTTTAAGATCGTTTAGTCAGGTCAAGTTGGATTCGATTTAAGCAAGGCCAAATCACAACACAGTTGTCTGATGACAATTTCCAGTTTGATCAGGTATGGGCTGTACTCTTTTAAATGATTTATCAGAAACCCTAACATTCCCCATGAGTAAGCTCTGGGCGACAGTGACAAGGAAACACTGCCTTTTCCGGGGCACAAACTTTGGACAGATCCAAGCTCAAAGTGGGCAGTCTTCTGTCTTGACCGGTTGGGGTAGAACGAGAAAGAGAGAGTGTGATAGAGGCAGAGGGAGTATGAGGGTTGGGAGGGACAGGCACAGATTATCTCTTACTACTAACAGTAGCTCTATCAGTTATATTAATAGCTGGCATGATACATTTATATTTTAATATTCATAAAAGAAATAACAATGATGGGCGCCTGGCAAGACCGCTGCAGTAGATCAAGCCACACCCTCTGGAAACCTGCGAATTGAGAGAACCCGGGGACGCAGAAGAAATGAGGTTACTATCATGAAACGATGACGGGACATCAGTGCAGACAAGATAGAAAGAGAGGGAAGAATGAGCGCTTAGTGTTTGTTGTATGTTGATTTTGAAAACCCCTCTCTTTGTAGAAATAGTTTTAATAGAAAATGGGTTTTAATGTTAGCTATTTGTCCACTTTTCCTATTAGACACACCAGATTTGTGGTTTTGCGACATCAAGAATAGATTATGAAATGATGCAATGCTGGAGCAGAAAGGACCTGAAAAGATAAGAGCTTCTTCATTCAGTCCTCGAGTGTATTTACACAGCCAAAATTTGTCTCAGA
Organism: Fistularia tabacaria; assembly: GCA_901007705.1. Taxonomy (NCBI): domain Eukaryota; kingdom Metazoa; phylum Chordata; class Actinopteri; order Syngnathiformes; family Fistulariidae; genus Fistularia; species Fistularia tabacaria. The sequence continues at coordinate 15,260 of CAAKHD010035390.1, read as the reverse complement.
GGCCCTTTCAGTAGATAGAACAGTTACTAAACTGTGTCCATAAGAACCATAGAATTGACGTAAGGAAATATATATATTTATACACACACACACACACACATATACATACATACATACATACATACATACATACATACATACATACATACATACATACATACATACATACATACATACGTAAATATGCTGCAATCCGTCCAACACACAAATGCTGTTGCCTGTTCAATGCGGTGCAAATGCAGCGTTGATGCATCATTTGCATAAGGAGGAAATTCAAAGGATTAAACATGGGAGGTAAAATGATAATAATTTCGATAAGTGCTGATAGAAGGAAAAGATGAACTGACACTTTTTGGAGGTGATTATTATTCCATCCTGATAAAAGAAAAAAAACTGCTGCAGACGTCAATCTGTTAGCTGGGTTTAATTGCTGCATTTAAATGAATCTTTAGATCAAACTCTGTTTTGTAATTCTTTGCAGGCTGGTGATTATTTTTCAGAAGCCGTTGAATATTTGATTGGCCCATGCAGGACTTTAATGCTGATACAAAGTGAAAAAAACATCTCCAGTAGATCAGTCGGCATTCTTGAAGCACATAGAGTATCTGTATTTACCACATATATTTATTACTGTGATGATATGTATATAGGAGCATTTTCTCAATGTGGTTATATAGAATTAAGATGGAATGAAAGATTGTTAAGGCGGCATGGTAGCACAGTGGTTAGCGCTTCGCAGCAAGAGTTGTGTGGAGTTTGCGTGTTCTTCCCATGTCTGCATGGGTTTTCTCCGGGTTGTCCAGTTTCCTCCCACAGTCCAAAAACATGCAGTAGGTCCAGATGTGTGAATGAGAGAGTGAATTGGTGTCTGTCTCTATATTGGGCCCTGCGATTGAACGACAACCGGTCCAGAATGAACCCTGCCTGTCATACAATGACAGCTGGGATGGGCTCCAGCACCCCTGCGACCCCATTGTAGGATAAGTGGTATGGATAATGAATTCAATATTTTTAACATAGTCAAATCCGTGTGTAAAATCCCTTATATGGAACATTAATCATGGGAAGTATTTCATCTGTCTAAGATGTCATCAGGAAATAAGTCGAAAACTAGCACCGCAAGAAAAAAAAGGAGGGGGGTCACATGATGTAAAATTTTGCAAAAGTAGTTCACACTCTCGGTGCGTCCATGAGTGAAGGAACTGAGTGGGTTCGGAGGGTCGGTCATTGACAAGTTTTGAAGACAGCATCCATATGTTTTTCCCGTGACAGACATCTTTTAGTAATAAATCAGAAGGGCTACCAGTCTAGCCCGGTATTGTCCCGCTGCAGAAACAATCGCTGCATTCTCAGGACGGCCGCCTCTTCTGGGATCAGGCTCGCGCCAACACTCTTTGCTCACGCACATGTCTTACTCAGCGGTCGTGAGCAAAGAACCGGCCGGGCGCCGCTGACTGGGGCCTCAACTCCTTAAAATGCTCATTTAGCCCCCAGATAAAGACAAACGACACACAAAGGGCCTCTTAGCCGGCAAACAAGCTGTAACAGACTTGTCCTGGCTCTGTGCTGTCCTCTCCCACCGCGCTCCAGAAGTGGCCTCTCGTCTATAAAAACACAAGCAGGTCAGCTCTGTATGATCCCAAGCATCCCTGCAGGAAAAGGCCGTCCGGCTTGAAAAAACACAGCTGCAAGAAAAAAAAATACCCACAGAAAAAGGGGGGAACGTCAGGCAGCACTGGACCGCTTTTTGGCTGCATGTTAAAATAAATGACTGCGTTTTGGCTGCTCCTGTCGCCATTGTAACTCAGGCCACGCCGCAGTATTTCTCACTGGAGGAGAGTTTCTATTCAAGTCCACGGTTGTATTTATCTTGTTTCTGGACGACGTCTATTATTAGACCGAACTACACATTTTGCTGTTTTGCTGGAAGGAAATCTAAACATTTCTGAGCAAGGAGGAATGTACACTTGGACTCATGTTCATGCCTTTGGTTATTTATGCAAAAATGATCGCATTTTATATATTAAGACAGGAACAGAGACATCGCAGGTAAATATCAGTGTCGAGGAAAATGTTCATCATGTTACTTGAGCTTATGACCTCACTATTATTGTTATTTACCACATTCCATGATACATTTACCTCCACCAGCAGCATATTTAGCACAGACAGGGGTGGGATTGAAATTCCTCAAAACCCAGCTTCTTCACACATAAAAACTAACTTCAGTCATTTTTATTTTTGTTCATTTCACCTTTTCCTTCCTGAATAGTATACAAAAATCGCTACGGAAAAACAATTTCATCTGATTTAATGGGCACAAAAGGACAAAGCCATTCTTTTTTTTAATCAGTCGGTTTGTTTCCTCTCTGTTCCAAAGTAGACGCCTCTGTACAGTTTTGACACGATGACATTTATTCTGCTGTAGCGTTTGAGCTGTCATGTTTGGATTTTGTATTGATTAATGGTTGCCTCACATACACACACACACACACACACACACACAAACACACACACGCACACACATAGCATGGCTCATTTGTATCTCCGTGCCTTCCAGTGACATGAGCATAGTGAGAGGAGGGGATGCAGTGCTCGCGTCTGCTTCTGTCACCTGGGCTCTGCACCTTCTCATACAACCGGGGCCTTCGCTCTGACACACCCGGATCTTGGATCAATAAAAAATACAATCAGATCCGGGGCCCTCATGGCGATGGGATCACACCCGAGCCTCCATAGTGACACTATCCGAATCTGATGTCCTCAGAAGAATCTGACCCGAAGAAGCCCAGTCGACGCAGCGCGAAGCCCCCGTTTCCGTCAGATCACAAAGATCTGACTAACCTTGAATACTGCTTTTCAAGGTGCTGGAAAATCCACCTCTGACACGAGCTCTCCTCGTCTCGCCGCATGATGGGTGGTGTGAATTGCTGGCTCAGCTGCTTCCGCCGTTTGCCCCGTAAGCAGCAATGGGGTTTCTGAGAGAAGAGCCGCAACCGGCAGTTTCCTTCTTTGAGTGTCTTTTAACAAAAAATATCATGTCCACATGTTTGACTCACAACTATCTCATACATATTACGTAATGACATGTTTATCAGCTGTAAATCTAAAGGAGAGCCGAACCTTAAGGGGAGGAAAACTACCTGTTCTCCGCTGGATTCCCGGGTTATTTTGAGATAAATCATTCAGAAATAAGAACAAGTTGGAGTTTAAAAGAAATCTTGCTTTTTGTTTTAAAATATCAATTTGAAAAAAAAAATCAATAAAACTGCAGCAAATGCAATAGGCAGTAAAGGGGATTGACTCAAAGTGTCTTTGCAAGAAATGGCCTCCAAAGACAGATGGATATTCTCTTTAAGATTAACAATAAATTACTTAAAACCCAGTTCTAGTGATCTCACCCTCAGAGGAAGAGGAGGCTGCTGATGGAGCTTCAAAGTAAAAACCAGGTTTCGTTGGACAGTGTAGAAGAATGTGTGATTCTCATGACAACACAATACCGCAGCCTCAGAGTCAGACGTCTGTCTTTCTCCCACACCCTCGCATCGCCACCGGCTGTGTGTGAGTGTGTGCCTGTGTGTGTTTTCCGACCTGTGCCACTGTGTGTGTGTATGTAAGACATTTGGAGTTCTGAATCTGATGTGTCTCTTACTAGATTCCTATCATGTCATCAGTATTTTTTCACCATTGTGTGTACTGGAGTGCCTTGTGTGCATATCTGTGTGTGTGTGTGAGTGCTTGTGTGTGTGTTTGTGTGTGTCTGTGTGTGTGTGTGTGCGTGCCTGCTGCACCTGCTCTGCCTTAGAGCTGAAGTCCCCCGAGGAAGACTTTATTCACGTTCAAACAGGCGCCACTTATTTATTTATTTATTCTCAACCCCCAAATGTCTTCCTCACTATTACCATGGCAACAAACCTAAACTCTGTATTTCTGTTCCCTCCCAGGATTGTTGTTCTTACTTCATCTCCAGGCTTCCTTTGCTAGATCATGAATAATTTGACTGTTTACTGTAAACCGAGCGGCGAGTGACCGACCCGCGCTGCTTCCTGTCTGATGTTTTCACAATAAAATAACACTGAAGTTTATGGTGACTCAGGTGTGTGCTTCATCGCTGCAGGGTCTTCCTCCACGGTCCATTTTACCACATCATTTACAACCTGTTTAACAGGTGTGGTATCTCTATTTAATCCCATTCAGTTTTATTGACTTTAAATCATCTTTATCAGACGGTGATATTCACTGGAATAAAGGTTGCGGGTCCTAGGACAATGAGGGAACCTCAGAAGCCTTCCTTACCTATTATACATATTATTAAAAGTGTTTTGATAAAGTCTTTGAACTTTCTAAAGTTTAAATGACTTTTTTTCTGTTATTAACTTTAAATGATTATTATTGTTGATTTGTAGGTTATTTGTTGGAAGTTTTTTCTTTTTTGTTAATCATTTACTTATTTATTGTTCAGCAGCTATTTTATTTTTGTTAATTTGTAGCTTCGAGCATTAAACCCTACTTGCTGATTATTTCAGATTCCAATATTTTCATGTCATGCCAAGTTCTTCTAGGTATTTGAAGTATGTCCCCGATATACCTGCTGCCGTGGTAGCAGCTGTCCGTGTCTGGACCCCCCCCCCGTTCCTGCCCATCCATGTGGGCTCGGGCTCCCTCCATCCCTGTCATTACACTTCACTCCACTGCGGTTGTTGGCTCCTTCACAGCGGCCACTGCAAGGAGAGAGACCACCAGAAAACACCACATGAAGGAGGAAACATAAAAGAGCACATCTGCTCTCATCCGTGTGAGAACAACCCTCCAAATGACCCGCCACTACTTCGTTGGTGCTTTGAAGAGATTTCCACATTACAACGTAGCAACATAATTATTGCCGCGGGGTATTTTTTTGGCATTTCAATCATCTGAGACTCTGATCTTTGGAGGGATGGGAGGGATAATCAGAGTTTCAGGAGGCTGAAATAGTCTTGCTGTTGTTCCTTGTTAAAAATCGTATTAACTTGATAAATCGGGTCATGGTCTCTGGAAATTGTTCGTCACCTATTTCAAAAAGACTTGACAAAATATATTTCAAATATTTGTTTGTTTTTTGGCAAAGTGTGTGGTTCTTCCATTTTATCTACTGAAGGCTGGCTGAGCCTTTATTTTACTTTTATATACAGTCTATACGTACACACAAATATATACATATACATCCACCCATAAACGCCATACACATATATACGTGTGCGTGTGTGTGTGTGTGTGTGTGTGTGTGTGTGTGTGTGTGTATATATCTATCTTCTTCTTCTTCTTTTCCTTTCGGCTTTTCTCTTCAGGGGTCGCCACAGCAAATCAACCTTCTCCATCTCACTGTATTCAATGTATCCTCCTCTCTCACACTCACTAACTTTATATCTTCTCTCACTACGTCCATAAATCTTTTCTTCAGTCTTCCTCTTGACCTCCTGCCTGGCAGCTCCAATTCCAGCATCCATCTACAAATATAGTCCCCATCCCTCCTCTGTACATGACCGAACCATCTCAGTCTGGCTTCTCTGACCTTCTCTCATCTACATCTAACATGTGCTGTCCCTCTGATGGACTCATTCCTGATCCTATCCATCCTGGTCACTCCCAAAGAGAACCTAAAACATCTTCATCTCTGCTACCTCCAGCTCTGCCTCCTGTCTTTTGTTCAGTGCCACTGTCTCCAAACCATACAGCATCACTGGTCTCACTGCTGTCTTGTCCACCTCTCCTTTCATTCTGGCTGATAATCTTCGATCACACAGAACCCCTGAAACTTTTCTCCACCCATTCCAACCTGCTTGAACCTGTTTCTCTACCTCTTTTCCACACTCTCCATTGCTCTGAACTATTGACCCTTAATTCTTGAAATATTCCAACTTCTTGATCTCCACTCCCTGTAGCCTCACTGTTCCACCCGGTTTCCTGTCATTCACACACATATATTCGGTCTTGCTGCGACCAACCTTCATTCCTCTCCTTTCCAGAGCAAACCTCCACCTCTCAAGGTTTTCCTCAACCTGTTCCCCACTCTCACTACAGATCACAAGGTCATCTGCAAACATCATGGTCCATGGAGATTCCTGTCTAATCTCATGTCAGCCTGTCAATCACCGCTGCAAATAAGAAGGGTCTCAGAGCTGATCCCTGATGAAGTCCCACCTCCACCTTGAACTTCTCTGTTTCACTTACAGCACACTTCACCACTGTCTCACAGCCAGCATACATGTCCTGGACCAGTCTAAAATACTTCTTTGCTATTCCAGACTTCCTCATACAAAACCAGGGTTCTTCTCTCAGCACCCTCTCGTACGCTTTTCCTTGGTCTGCAAAAGCGCAATGCAGCTCCCTCTGACCTTCTCTGTACTTCTCTATTAGCATTCTCATAGCGAATACTGCATCTGTAGTACTCTTTCTAGGCATGAAGCCATACTGCTGCTCACAAATACTGACTTCTGCTCTCAGTCTAGTTTCCACTACTCTTTCCCATAACTTTATTGTATGGCTCATCAACTTTATCCCTCTATAGTTACTGCAATTCTGCACATCCCCCTTATTCTTGCAAATGGGCACCATCACACTTGTTCTCCATTCCTCAAGCATCTTCTCTCTCTGTAAGATCCTGTTGAATAATGTAGCCAGAAACTCTACCGCTGCCTCTCCTAGAAACTTCCATACCTCCACAGGTATATCATCTTGACCAACTGCCTTTCCATTCTTCATCCTCTTCGATGCCCTCCTCACTTCACTTTTACTAATCTCTGCTACTTTGTGGTCAACA
>CAAKHD010035367.1:12624-38313 GCA_901007705.1 Fistularia tabacaria | reverse complement strand
CTGACCTTCCCGAATGTTCGGGAGAAGTGTATTATTGTGTTGGCGTGTCCACACATTTAAGTTTGAACCCTTCCACAACTCCGTCATCATATTTCCTCGCCAACGCGCCACATTGGTGACCCCGACGTGATCACGTCTGCTAGCCAGGTAATATGCGACTCCACTTCGGCCACATCGCCACATCTCGCACAGCCGCCCCTGCCCATCACGGCCGTCTGGCTGCCGGAGACCTGGCAGAGCGACCCGACCGCGAGGTTTCAGCACCCAGAGAATCGTGTCAGATGAGACAGGTACTTTTCGGTCGTCACCGCACTGGACCAACAGGCCACCAGGCGGTCCATTGAGCCATTGCGCGACCCTCCCTGCCCCCAGAGTCCGGCGCCTCCCTGATGTCCAGAGGGATGGACACCGTAGCAGTTAACGGAGATTGCTCAGGCCTTCCGTGAAGGACTACTTGCCCGGAGTCCCATCTGGGTGTTCGGGGGAAGGCTGTGTGGCGGACAATAAAGGGTGAGGCCTCTCACCCAGGGACTGACGGCTTAGGGGGCATGATTACAGGGGGGTACATATACTGATGTTCCCGAATGTTCGGGAGAAGTGTATTATTGTGTTGGCGTGTCCAGACATTAAAGTTTGAATCCCTCCACAACTCCGTCGTCATATTTCCTCGCCGACACGAGGAACAGTGTAAGGAGGCAAGAACCGGGTCACAAACGGGTGTAAAAGAGTGCTGGAGATGTTGGATGTTTTCCGCTGCTGTCAAATTACTGCATATTTGCGCATCGTGAAGTACAGTATATGACTTTCGTGAGAACAAGAGAACGTCTGGGGACATGGGCCTAGGGTGGACCGGGTTCTCGAGTGTGGCAGAAATGAAATAGCGCAAGCAAATTGGCAAGTGAGTGCACACCTAGGTCATGGTGTTCTTGAATTTATATGCGTTTCTGTGATTTATGTGCAGCCACGATGCCTTATTTCTCTGTGGAAAACCAGAGCATCATCTGTCTTCGACGAACCTGATGCAGGAAAAAGGGAAAGAAAAAAATAATAGCGATCATTGCTATTTAGATGATGGCCAGCTTTGTTATATTATGAAAATAAAGAAGGGGGTTGTTATTTTTTGATTCATCCAGTTCTCCTGTCCTGACATCAGCGGTGAACGGCGTCCAATCCTCAGACATCTGCTTATTCACATGACAACAATACTCTGCCTCGTAATCCATAACAGGAGGTTTAGAAAATCCGAGCCTCCCCTCAGACTGAGCTTTTCTGGAAGACATCATCCTGGTGATCCCTCCTCATTTTGATAACTTTGGTAACTGGACTTAGATTGCTGATTAACTTCAGCTAGGATGAAATCTCTGTGTGCCCCCCTGTCGGGTGCAGGGGGGGCTGGGGTCTGCCTAAGGCAGGTATTCATTTTGATAACAACTATGTATTCCAATAACCCCCATTCCGCAGGTTTTCATGGCCAACTGTTTTGAAAAAATAGAATTAAAATAATAATAAATTCTCTTTTTCCCATATGTGTTAAAGTCAGTTGGAGACTCAAGACTCAAAACCCATCAACTTGGTAAAGGAAGGATTATTTTTAATTTCATTAATTTTCTATGTCACTCATCCAACACTAAGGGGTGCTGGAGCCTACCCCAGCTGTCATTGGAGTGAGACCGTTTGCCAGTCAGTTGCATGGTCACAATCATAGACAAGCAAAGGATTCTTAATAGGACTAGTTGTTCTCTAAATTTCAGCATGACCATTGTGTGGTGTTGTATGTGTCCTCTTGGGTGGGGTGGAGTTTACAGGAATCTCATTGTGCCCCCGATATGACCAATCATCAGTTGTGTGCCCTGACTTCATGAAGTGTTTTGGCCATTTACTCACAAGACACCCTCTGCCGAGGTTGGCCTACCACAGCCTGATCAAACCTGAGTGTGAGTCGCATGGTGGCACCATGCGATCAATTTGCAGCCCATTTTGCATCCTTACATTTCAGCCACAGCCAGTGACTGCTTCGTTCTGCTGCAGCACCAAGCTCTTTGATTGCCCTCTGTTTGGCCTGTCCTCTGATCCCTACCTCCCTTAGTAGACTTGTGGTGGAACTGGCCAAAAAAGCCCCTGCAGCCCACCTCCACTGGCCGCACATTCACTACAAAATCGACGTACCGCAGCCCCTTCCACTGGATTGCCTCGCCCATGGCATCCTCCCATGGGACTGCAAGCTCGACAATGAAGACATGCCAGCAGGACTTGGACCAGAGTACCAGGTCCGGGCGCAGGTTTCGACGATGCGATTTCGGGTGGGAAAGTGAGTCTCTGGCCGAGGTCTACTCGCATTTCCCAATCCTGGGCTGCGTTCAGAGGGCCTGAGTCTGAAGATGTTGGCTTGGTCCGCCGTCTCTCCGCTTCCTGGTGAAGGTTGTTATTTGTGGGACAGCAGTCTGGGCATTGGGAGGCATGGCGTTGGTGGTTACCCTCCTGTTCTCCAGTTCAGCAACCAAGTACTTGAGCACCTGGTTGTGGTGCCAGGTGTATCTTCTTTGTGTCAGGCTGGTGTTGCACCGTACCAAGATGTGTATCAGGGTTTCTGGGGCTGCACACTAGGGAGAGGATGGGTCATCTCCATACCATAGATGTAGGTTGGACGGAGAGGGCAGAACATCATACGTCACCTTGATGATGAAGCTTAGCTCTATGGACTCCATGCTCCACATCTCGCTCCAAGTGATTTTCCTTCTCTCAACACCCTCCCGCTTCATCCAGTTGCCTTGCTGGGATTGGGAGACTGCCTTGGCACACCTGGCTACTTCCTCCTAGTGGTGTACCTCCTCCACCACCATGTGTCGCCATTCGGTTGGAGTAGCCTTTCGCCATGTGGGTGTTGTTTCCTTCAAGCCAAGGCCCCCTCTGCCACATTGGACGTGCCCCACTATATCCCGGAGTCTGAGGACGGTCTTTGCCACCAATACCGCTGCAGCTGGTTTCCAGTTCCTCCCAGTTGCTAGCGTTGGAGCAGCACCTTTGACAAAAGGGATCCTGGGATTCTGTGAGTGTCATCTCCAGCTTAGTTTTGGTACATTTGTACTCCTCCACCAGGCTTGAGATTGTTCGGGAGAGTGCTCTTGGCAGTTCAAGCCACTTCCTCACTTGTGCATTCAACAGTCTCTCCAGCCAAGTGGCATGGGACAGAGTGACCTCATAGATGGAAAATCGTGCACATGAGACGAGGTAACAGTGGAACTGGTCAACAGTTGAGGAATTCTCTCCTTGGGAATCAGGATCCCTCCTGCCCTTCGCCATGCCCTTGGATACTCTCCCTTTCTGCCATGCCACTTTCATTAGCTTCCAGAGGTACCTCAAGACGCTAGGTGCGTTCTTATAGAGCCTATATGGAATGTCATTGGGCCCAGGGGCTCACGCTGTTCTTGCCCGCTTAGCTATGCTCATGATTTCATTGCATGTAGGAGGCCTTGCTTCCAGCTGGTGTTCAGATGGTTCAATTGGCGGCATGTCATCTGGAATGCTGGCTGTCACATGCCTCTGATTGTCAGAGTGGGTCTTCTTCAAGTGCTCCTCTAGTTCCATCATGGGTACTTTGAGGGTCCCAGTTTTCTCCTTGACAAAGAGGTCTTTGACAAACTTGTAGGGATCTCAAAGATTCTTTCTGACATTAACATCCATGAAACCCATGGGGAGAACTTGCACACAGAAAGGGTACCTGTTGGAATCGAACCAAGGTCCTCCAAATTAAGAAGAGCATCTCAGCATCTGTCACATGACACCTGTATCGTTTAACTGAGCAGCTTTGATTGACAGGATTGTACCCTCACCACCTGTTGTTTCTGCATCCAGATCTCTTTACACGTCTGAGGCTAGCACGACTAGCATCAGCGGTTATACAGCTAGGACCTGTATGAAATTGGGCTCTGGGAGCCGCGGGGGCTGTGTAATATGCACCTCGGAACAAAAATGAGAAACTGCAAAAGATATCCGTGGTACGACGCCCCATAAAATGTCCGACTGACTCGAACATAAAGGAAACGAGCAGGTGTTTCTCTCGACGTGCCTTTCAGCTCCTGCCAAACATTACAAAATTAATTATGTGCAAACTGACTGAGCAGAAAGAGAGGAGGAACAGGGTTTAAAAGATTTTTTCTTTTTTCTCTGTGTGTGTGTGTTTCCAGATGCTGTCATTATACACACCAAGGAGTGTAAACACATCCTCATGTTCAGACAAAAGAATGTTAATACTCTCACCTGGCACTGTTTTTTTTTTTAATGGCGCCGGCGTGAGCGGGGCCCTCTGGCTGGCAGGAGTCTGCTTCTCTCATAGGTTGCACTGTTCATGCATGTGTGTGTGTGTGTGTGTGTGTGTGTGTGTGTAGGTCGCCTGCAGGCCATGCTGCTCAGGTTATCGGTTACTAGTGTGGCATGCATGTCGCCCTTTAAAAAATTGAACCCTGCCAATAACATCTACGCTTACTTTCTCTTTAAACTGTGGTCACCTCCATTGCTGCTTTCTTGAATGATTATTTCCTTCATATTTTCTGAAACAGACGGCAGGCAGCGGCCGAGCCAAAACCAGGCATGTTCTTCTATTGTCTCTGTCTATCCTTCGCTGGACTGCGGGGACGGATGCTCGCAAGCAGATGAACTCATTGTCAACGTTCCCTTTGTTTATTAATGTCTTTTTCGATTCCTATCAAATTCACAGCAGTTCAGGCTAGCGATTCGTTTGTGTTTTTTTTTTTCTGTGAACTGCCATTTCTGCAGGGAAAGATGGACGACAATGATACCTGACCAGAAAAACCCACAGGCAGACTGAACAAATGCAAAAAAAAAGAACTGTTTCACCACATGCAGGGCTCCTCATCTCAGGAAGTAAATACTTGTTGTGTCGGGATCTAGCCTGAGCTCCACAAAGTGTTTTCGTCAAATCAGGCAGCAGTACCGACATGTCTGAGCGAGCAATTCTGGGGATGCGGTAAAACAACTCTGTCAGACACAACAACATACCCAGAGATCATTAGTTTCCTCTGTGACAGAACCTGACCTTTACCCTGCTGACATCATCCAATGGGCTGCATCTCTCCGTGCTTGACATCAGTGTCCATCTGTAGAATGACCTCAGATTCAGGCGGACGTCTTTGTCTCAGAGGAATAATCAAGAAGGCGCAACCATCTGTCATGGAAAATGATTAGCATTGAGCTAGGTGAAGGGTTGCGAGGCACAGGCAACAAGTTGATGGTCGTCAACGCTGTAATTTCCAATCAATAACCACAGCGGCAACAAAATTACTATTGTCATTTTCCCTGGCCCAGAAAACAGCCTGAGTGTGTGAAAATTGGAAGTTGGAAAGCTCATTGGGAGTCCTGCCTCATTATGTAGGTATTTTATGACCCGAACTATTTGCCCAACCGTCGGACTTCAATTGTTGTTGTTACATGTTTATGACATGTCTATAACATGTTTATAACAAGCTAATGTTGTTGAACTGTGACAGATGTGGTGTGTCAGAGGTGTGTGTGTGTGTGTGTGTGTGTGTGTGTGTGTGTGTGTATGTTCGTCCTTGATCAAGTTGCTTCGGATCCACTGACATCAGTATGAGTCCTGCTGGTCTGCTGAGCAAGTGTCACCGAGTTTCATTCTCAGAACATTAGTCCCCTGACTACAGTCCTGAAACAGCTGGGTCAGCAGCAACCAAACCAAACAGCTTAGGCCTGCAGCGTATATTAACACACTGCAATATTTGTGAAAGTGTAGTTGGATTTGTCACCGCTCTCCACTCAGTGTATAAGTAAACAGCTACCACACAATTACTGTAAAGAGAAAAAAGTACCAATTGCGGTAAACAATCTGAGTGGGATTAAGAGAGAAGGCCTGAACAGCTGCACCTGAGTATTTGCATGTAACACACATCTGAAATTCCTTCCCTTAAAACCACCGTGAAACGCCAAGTTCGATATGCGTTTGTATGTGTGTGTGTTTGTAAAGGGGGGAGTATTTTCCCATCCTTAAACCTCAAACTGCAGTCATAGCGAACACACGTGGCACTGTGGATTCCAGTGGGTTGAGTAACAATAAAGCCCTGACTTGAAAAAAAAAGAAAAGAAAAGTGATGGTCGAGACGGAGGGCAAGTGTCGCATCAAGCCGGCGCCAGCGAGATCATCAAGTCAGAAGTGCTTCAACGGTCCCTGTCTTTTTTCTTTTGCATTTTCTGCCAAAAGGCAGATGAGGGAGCATGTTCATATATGAGTGTGTGTCTGTGTTTTAGGGGATGGGGGGGGTCAGCAAGCATCCATTTCCAATCAGAACTCCTGCTTGGTTACTCAAGGAGGTGAGAGAGTGAAATAGGAATGAAATAGTTATTAAAAGACCTGCATCAGCTCGGCTGCGGCTTTTGATGATAGAATAAACAGTTAATATGAAAGTATATCATGTAACCCCCGGGGGAATCCTAATTACCATAATTCTGGAATTACCATAATCTTCAGTAATGCAGCTGGGCTCCTCGCTGTTAACAGTTTTTCGCTGAATTTTTTTTTGACGTTTTCTGGAAGAAAAGAAAAAGGATCTTGGCCACATCGCGTACATATGCGTCCGACATTTCGGATGATTTTCCCCTGTGCTAGAACTGAACCGCATACGGATGAAGCTGCGAGAGGCTGTCGCCGCTAACGGGCACCAGTTGGGATTTTATTATGAGTTGTTAACTTAACAGCAACATATCAGAGTTTAAAACATTTCTGAATCTTCCAGGGAAATGAAAGTAAAAGAGAAATGTATTTATTGCTAATCTAAACCTGTGAAAGCTAACAGGTGAAGGCAACTTTAAAAATACATTGCAAGGACACAAGCCAAGGATCCACACTCGAGAAGCAATGTCTTTTAGTGCAAACTTCACACTCCACTGGAGGCTTTTCATTGGTGCGATCGGAAATCCCGTCAACCCAGGCAGCGCAGTTAGTGTGGCCAAAGAAGGAGTCGGTGCCAACAAGATTGCACTTTCTGCTAAAAGATGGACCGAGCAGGACGGTCCTCCTATCCGTAGTCCAACTGCATCGCAGAGTTCTCATTATTGTTTTTTTCAAGGATCCTGACCCTCAGAAAATTTAATCCATGAATATTTCTGAACTATTGACTGAGAGCATTCATCTCTGAAAACAGTCGCAGGATCATTACAGACTCTAAATTGTCCAAAGGTGTTGAATGGTTGGATGTGTCTGTATGTGGCCCTGTGATTAACAAACAAGCAGTCCAGATTAAACCCCACATCTTGCTGTGTTTGGCTCTTGGCAACTCTATATGCAGGATAAAGATTGCAAATGACACCTATCTATAGTCTGCACCGCCCCCCCAATGCAGTAATGATTAACACCTCCTTCTTGTTTGTTTGATCTCAATTGTGCAGCAGATGCAGACAGAGAGAATCTCTCTCGATTTCTGTCATCCCCAACATGTTAAAAGCAGCCTGTATATCTTTTTTTTATTAATATCTCTCCACACCACTCTACTCTCTTGTTCTCCACAATCCCCCTCCAGATGTCCAACTGTTGCAGCCACGGCAAACAAATTCGACACTGTGGCAGAGATTTAATTCCGCTGTATTGACTTTAGATGATCGCATTAGCATGTGCGTCTGTTTCCCGACGCTGGTCTTCTGATCCTGCTTCCTGTCAGCCGGCAGTTTAACGAGTCCCTTTCAATCTCGGCCGGCAAGAGATTGATCCTTCTCTGGTCCGGGCAAGTTCAGAAGGCAGTGACGTGGCTGATTAGGCGATCAGCTGCGGGGTTTTAGTGCATGGATGGTAAAAAGTGTAAGGGCCCAGATGAGCAATCCGCAATCCCTCCACGTTGCTGTTTGTGCGCCAAGCACATACATCTGGCACTTTTTTTTTTCATTTGCTCTTATGATTCGAACCACATTTGATTAGCCTGACATCATCCTCTCAAATGAACAAAAGCTTCCTCTCTGTGATGTGCCAGAGTCTGGCCCCTCCACGGGTTTTCAGGAAGAACTCAACGAGAAGGTTCTCAAGGTCTGGTCTGAGGCGGACTTTGACCGCCTTCCACTAATGACTCTGATTATTTTGCACGGGTTTTCGGTGTCAGCCGCGCCAAAACCACATAATAAATATCCCGTCTGCTTTCCAGACATGGGATTGTTGTGTTCAAAGTGAACAGTCAGGTCAAGAGGGGAGGGTTTGACACTCTTCTTCTAAGAAAAAAAAAATGTTTTTACCTCAAACTCTCCTGTCTGCAGATAAGCCTGCGTAATGAATCATCTCATGGCTGTAGCCATCCAAAAGACATAAATAAAAGGTCCATGGCTCTGCCTGGTGGAACCCCACGACTCTTGGCAGTCGCGGAGATAAAGGGAATAACTCCATCCCTGGAGCTGCCGGCCAAGAAATCAAGTTAGGATGCAATGAAACGGCTACGACTGCCCAACGACGCTTTCATTATCAATGAAACTTCATCTGGTTTTCCAATTTTTCTGGCAGGCCGATATCGCGATTAAGGTCCACATCGAGTGAAGAGAATGCAATCCGTAAAAAAAAAGAGGGCAAATTATACATAAACCTCCATCTGTAATTGGCCTGAGCTGCTTGGATTTACTGCTGCCGCATTAGCTCCAACTCTTACGCTTAATATGGTTGGGACTGTGTCCAGGAGCCACGTTGAATTACACCCAAATGAGAGGACGTGATTGCTACCTGGCTACTTAGCAACCCACCAGCTAAATCCGAATGACAAATGTTTTGAGTCTAAACCCAGTATAATGAAAAAAAAAAGCGCAGCTGTAACATCTGTCGATATGTGGAACATAAACTTGGGCCCTAACGTAAACATTCAACTCTCAGCAGGTCTTAATCAATATGTGGCAAATTTTCCTTCACATCTGCATGCTTGTGATGATTAATTGTCCCGTCATCCGCTGGAGCGCTGCATGAGTCGTGAATGGGAAGTTGGATGAAACTTTTGACAAACTGATAAAATTCGGGAGTAAAACCCCTAGACTTGAAGTTTGGAGGAAAAACAACACCCGCATGAACAGACGGAATAGGCAAAGGAGTTCAGTCCAGGTGCCGGTGCGCAGTTGGAGGAAGCTAGCAATAACAGCCAGAGAGATGAGAGATTTACTGCAAACGGAAATCATTCTGGAAAAAAAACACTTACTTGATTAAGTTATAAAAAGAAAAACATCAGATGACCTTTGATTTTAGGCCCAAAAAATTATCTGCACCACTTAGGAGAACAAAGCTTCCCCAAAAAACTAAATCTATTTTCCTACAATATACAGAAGAGTAGAAAAAAAAGAAAAATGAATAAATAAATAGATATATTAAATCAAGTCAAAGAAAATTTCAAAAAGTGAGCGGCTGTACTCGGATCGATTTTGTTCAAGAATCTTCTATTAGTGGTGGCAATGGCCTCTTTCTTTCCCTCAAACACTGACTTCTGTTTTTCTGGGACAAAAAAAAAATCAATCCCTCCATCTGTATGACAGCCGCCTACACTGGCGCAGCAGCCGACCATTCGGCGTCTGCGCTACACGTGGCCAAGTCTGAGAGATGCTACCGAATCCTGGACGTGTCCAAAGTCAGGCTGCCCTGGTTTCTGTCTGTGGCGCAGCTGCCGAGGCTGATCGCTGCTTCAGACAACAGATTATTATCAAACCCTGGCCAATGCTATGCCCGTGCATTTCAACGGCGCGCTAACGGCTTGTTTTCCACGCTGATGGGGACTGCATTAAAAAGCTGCAGTGCGAAACGAGATAGTCAGGAAGTTGAACACAAAACCGTCTGAGCATCCGGGTATCTTTCAGAAAATAGCACTTTATAATTTTTTTAAAGCAAAGCAGCCATCAGCTAGAGGAGTTTAAACAGGAGGCTCATTAGAAGTTAAAAGATATACTGTGTACAGAGAATTCTCTGTGTGAAGGAAATCAGCTGATCTCGGACAGATATATACTAAAATCATGGAGGGGGTATCCACACCAGTGGGTCCTGGTCCAGATAAACTGCACCACAGTTTGGATGTGAAGCCACAATGGGGGGAAAACTGGGCCAGGGGCCGGAACAAGGGCGAGTGACACCTGGATGCACGACTCTCCACTGGCGTATGTTCGCTGAGTGGATGGAACCCGACTAACAGATCCAGAAAGGATATTTTGTGTCTATGGCCCCCACACACACACACACACACACACACACCACTCCCCCACCTTTTCCTTGTTGACTAGTGAGCGCAAAGCCTGCCAGGGCCCTGCCAGCTTGCGTCACAGCCGCCCCCCTGATCAGGGGGGCCAGCCTTCCAGATCTGTGGCAAGGCAATGTCACGCTAATTGAGCAGGAGGGGCCAGAGCTGCCAAGGTGCATTTTACAAACGCACCCTCCCTCAGGGGAGCAGTAGATGTTCATGCACCGTATCCCAAACATGCCAAAGATTTCCTATGCTGAGGACAAATGGGGACATAGGAGTGATTTTAATGGTGTCGATCGCCAAGATCTTGCCTGGCTCCGGCTGCACCACCTTATTACCATGAAATCTGAAAGTGGGGTGTGTGCGTGTGTGTGGGCAGTGTTGCTCCCCCTTTTTTTTCAAATTCAGGAGTTCATCATTTAGGTACCCCTCATCTAACTCTATGACAGGACATCTCCCACCCTCTCCAACGTGAACGTCATCATAATGTCGTCACTATTGTTGTTTGATTTGTAAATCATATTTCATTAATTTATAGTTTGTTCGCTTCCAAACGGTGAGGACAGTCTGCTGCATGACGGGATGAAATAAAATGGGACTGCCACATGTGTCGGGCCAGCGGGATGAATGCAAAAATCCCAATAGACAAAGGCCAGGAGAGAAAAGAAAATGGAGGAGGCCTTGGTTCGGAGTATCCCAGAATTCCTCCAAAGTACAGATAAGAGGCCGTGTCGTTTGGCCATTGTTCAAACAGGAAGGGGAAACTGATTTCCCGTCTTTCAGGATAACCTTTGTGTTATTTCTCATGACACTCAAGGCCTCGTAGTCAAGCAAAACAAAAAATAAACAGAAAGATTTGGACCAAAGCAGGATCCAAGCACAGTAGTGAAGCGTCTCGCATTTTGATGTGAGAAGCTTTTTCATGTCGTCAACAAGAGACTCCACGTGGCGACGATGCAAAGCACCCTCCGAAGGAACGATTGCAAATTAAATCCTTCATTCATTGTCTACAACACTGAGAAGCAAACCGCAACTAACATTGGGGCAAGAGGTGATGATTTAACCAAAACTGTTTTCCTGTCAATCACGGGCTCAGCTATCAATTACACCTGTGGATCAAGGGGACACATCCATTCACTCTCTTATTCATGCGACACATTTTGACTGCAGGAGGAAGATATAAAACCTGGGGAGAAAACAGACAGGCAGGGGAGGAGAACATCGAGAGAAGCCATCTTGCATTGGATCTTTCTGCATCATAAAAAATGTCGCTCTCCCTTTTTCAATGAACTCAGTTAAAATTCTAGATTAAATGTGGCTAATTAAAACATTACTTTGCCCTCCTTATGTCAAAGGAGAACCTAGGCAGGAGAACCTGGAGAGCCTGGGCAGTCATTAAAAAGAAAGAAACAAAAAAGAGCAAATATGGGAGTCAGGGTGAAAAGGAGATCAGAGGCTGATCCTGCCTTTAGATTTAAACTCACAACTGTTTCGCCAGCCTGCCAGGAGTGGACGTCAGATTAAACAGGTGTCAGGTTTACACAGCAAGGGATTAAGGGGTGTCGTAAGAAGACAGCCTTATCGCATCCCCAACCATCCCATTCACAACCCCTGCTGTTCACTTGATATTCTTGGCAAAGGCCAAGTCCAAATCAAACATTTGGAGACCTCCACCATCTCACTTGTGCGCCTTAAAGTGTTAGAGCGCTCAGACAGGTGTCAGTAGCCATATGGCCCAGGTGCATCAGCACCTGAGCCACTGCCTGCACAAAAAGGCGTTAGCCATCGCACCTGCGATGAAATAGCTCTGGCAGATGCTGGTGCCGGAGGACACTTTCATGTCTGAAAGGTGAACCGTGGGAGGCAGCGTGCCGAGGCGCAGTGTCACTGACCTTTTTTAGTTGAAGGGGGCAAGATTTGTGGGGAAATATGAATCTCACATGTCTGGCTTTGCTGGAACAGGGATGGTACCTT
This sequence comes from Fistularia tabacaria, assembly GCA_901007705.1. Classification (NCBI taxonomy): domain Eukaryota; kingdom Metazoa; phylum Chordata; class Actinopteri; order Syngnathiformes; family Fistulariidae; genus Fistularia; species Fistularia tabacaria. The sequence goes on along the minus strand of CAAKHD010035367.1, from coordinate 26,131 downwards.
GGCTGGTTTTAGATGTGGTTGAAGATATTTTGATAGGAAAACCAACTGTTGAGGTGACGGAGTTTATTGACATAAAGTTCAAAAATCAAATTAACATGCTGTTAAAAACAGGTTCTACTTATTAAGGTCGACTCCTTGTCCTTCTGCTCCTCTCATGGATTTATTAGTAAAAATCAAAGAAAAAACTGAAAAGGAACATGAATGAAGTAAAGTACGTGACAAAAAGTACAATTGTGGTGATTGCAGTATTGATATGTAGTATATACATCATACAGTTACTTTCAGTTCAAATTATGGAAAAAATGTGTCATAATGTTTCACATGATATGCGATTTTTATCATTTCATCTGAAGTGACATTTCAGAATTTTTACGCAGTTCTAATTTCTGAGTTAAACACACACACAAACACAAACACTAACATAGACACACATTTTGTAGGGCCAATGTTGCTATTTGTCACCAACTCAATTCGTGATAACAAAAATCAGGAATCTGCTAGGAGTGACTCAAAAGTAATGACCCTCGAACAAGAGAAGATGTATAAAAATGTATTTAGTTTTTATGGCGTCCAGGCACACATCACAACTGTCAGTGTGTTAGTGTCCTGGGTGAGACCACGCAGGTCAGATTTGAGACTTTTGCAATCAGCACTTGGAAAGCATCCTGGACAGAGAGTTCCATAGAGCCAATCACAGATGTCACTAGGGCATGAGGCAGGCTTAAACCTGGACGGGTCGTCTGTGAGTCACTGGGTCACCTGACAATCACAGGGCCACATGTATGGACATCTAACCATTCACAAGATAATTAAGCCTTCCCCCCCAAAAAATTATAAAAATGTTGTTGTGAAAATATTGAAAAAAAATCCTCTGAGAAAGGCCACCTGTGGGAATCGAACTAGGGACCTTCCTGCTTTGAGGCAGAAGCGATAACCACATCTTTTGGAATGAGAGACCACGCTCCTTAGTGTCCGCTTAGGCATTGCTAGTCCCGGCTCACTGAGTAAGCCCTAAACCCACAATCTCCACAAATGCGGGAGATTGATAAGGGCACAACCGACTGCTAACTTAAGATTAGTGACCTGGAAAATCTATGATTTCCAATCTGTCATTGATTTCTCTTGAGATCATGTGCAGTTTCTCAAATTTGTTAGCTCTTAGATCCTTACATTTTCCGAGGCTAAGTTAGTGGTGGTTCATTGTCGCATCAACAGACTCTCATTTCGTCACCTGCTAGCATAGCTAAACCAAATTTGCATTTTTTTTCATGACCAGAAAGGCTTTTATTTTCAGTGATCTCTACCAGCAGCTCTGTGATCGAAAGCTGACCAGTCCAGGTCTAGATTTAGGTCACGAATGGGTTTTCAAAGCCACAGTCTGGTGATGAGACGGAAAGTCTCAAGATCCATTGGTCACCAAATGGAGTCTCTGCTGTTCCATTTTGCAGACTTCCGTTTTGTTGGACGATGATTAGCAGCTTTTAATCTGGTGGTCTGGAAATTTGACTCATGGGATCCTTTACGTCTGCGAATAATAGATGGACCCTTAAACAGCCTCCCCTCCAGCCCTGCATGGTGCTCCACTGGGTCTGACCTGCCCCTCCATGGTTTAAGAGGTCAATGACATTATGAAATACGGCAGCTGTCTCTCAGTTATGCTGCCCGTTTGAACTCAACCTTGCTGGGCGGAGCTTGGACCAAGTTTCGGACCCACCGTTGTAAATTTAGAAGCTGTCTCTAACACACGTGGGGGTCCATTTCGGAGAGTGTGATTATGAATAAAATCAATTCTATTCTATTTTTACTATACTCCCTGACAGTGACCTCTGAGTCCTGCTGCATCAGTTCCAACTGGACTCCCAGGTCACACAATGCAGATGCACTGTGTGTATGTCTGTATGTTTGTGTGTTTAGGGGCGTGTTTGGGCTGAGGGGGGGCATGATTACCGCAAGAACTGACTCCCCCCACAAATCGCTGTTCGATTTGATACAAAACGACATCCGTCTTTTTCCCGGGATGTGGCTCAAACGTGTACAGCTGAAGCAGCACCAAAAGGTTTCCATTTTCCTACGGCAGCTTCTTTTCCTCCCTTTCTCTCTCTCGCTCTCTTTCCTTCTGTCTCGCTCACTCAAAAAAGAAGAATATGATGTGCAGTTCTAATTATTTGCCTTCCCTCTGTCGTTGCCTCTTCCTTTTTTTTTAATCGTCAGACTTCAGTCATTAATGCAGACATGAGTCTGCAGTCGTGATGGTACTGGTGTGTGTTACTGCCATCCAGTGGCCAGACCCGTAAGGACAAGTCAACCAATTCAGGACCCCTCTCTCACTGTATTCTGAGTGCTTCACTCCATCCAGTTAAAAAAAAAAAAAATCAAATCAAATAACAAGAAACTTTATACCAATGCACCCGTCACCCAAAGGAGCATTCCCACGCTTGTGGGATGTTTTTACTGAATTTGACAATTTTGATTTGAGTTCATGCAAACAATTCTAGAATGGCGCGTGACCACAGGCCACATAAACACAACTTATTAGATTTCGGCAGATATTTAAGGAAAACTTGGTTTTTCTGGCCGTTGGCCTGTCATGTGGTCTTCACGTTGATGACTTCATTATTTCACACGTCATGCATTTGTTTACTTTCGAGATGTCGCTGTGATTGGATTTGTCAGTGTGAAATGGCAGAGGCCACACTGCGGCATTTAAGACTGATAAAGACTTATAATCACAAACCGCTGTTGAGATTTAATACCAGGATAGTAGCAGCAGCTTGTAGTGTCATGGGCCCCATCGCAAGTGAGGGAAGAGCAAGTGTTTTAAATTATCAAAATTTTGATACCTCAACACCCCCTTCCTCCCAAGGCTGCACAATTCAAAAACTTCGAAACTCTTTTTTTTTTGTTTTGTTTGATGGAGCACGCATATTTAGCTCTAAAGTTATATCTGGAAGTCTTTTGCTATTTTTCCAATATTTCTGCAATTTTGGTGTAAAACTATGTAACAACTGTGTGATAACTCCTTACTTAGCTGTGCATTTGTTACCAATATTTTTTGGCTTTTTTTTCCTTGATTCCTTCTTATTTCTTTCCTATTTTTTGGAACTTTAATTGATCTTTAGCTCCCTTCTTACAGGTGTTCCATTCCTGAAGATTTTTAGGCCTCAGATGAAATGCTTTCCGTAATCTGACTTTTTTTTTTTAACATACATAATAACATAACATAACATAACATACATAACAGATTCTGAATGTCAAGTCCTCTCCCAGAACATTTGGATAATCAGGCCCAGATCGACACACAGAGGCAAAATAAGTTCCAGCCACAAACTAAAAATATGCCAAAACTAGCACTACATGAGCTCCCGGTGTGATAACGTGAGTACGTGAATGGCTGCACGCGGCAGCACGCAGGAATTTCCATGCGTGATTATAACTTCATGAAAGACTTCATCCATGTCAGCTTAGTGGATCCAGAATCTTCCCTCCCTGCCACTTTTCATTTCTTCATCCAGGAGCCAAGAAAATGTCTCGCTCTTCAGAGATCACCTCCAGAATAATCCAACAGGAAAGTGCCGTTCTCATTTTCTGAATCGCCTGTTCCTGAATCAGTTTGGCACCGTCTCTTATGCCTCCTCCACCTCCTCCATCTCTGCCTCTTTGGCAGCTTTCCCATAATTGATTACTTGCTGGCAGCGCATATAAATGATGCATTGCCTTTTGTAAGGGGCTAGCCCGGTCTTCGGACTGTACCGACTCAACCTTTAGGAAAGGACTTTTGAAATAATGGAATCTTGGGATTAAGTCGTCCTGCTGATGGCTCACCATATCTCAGACATTCATTCAGTCATTTATTCACTCTCGTTACCGCTTATCCTACACTCAGGTCAAGGGGGGCTAGAGCCCGGAGGCAGGGTACAACCTTGACCAGTCCCTAGTCAATCGCAGGGCAACATATGGAGACATACAACCTCTTTCATTCACATGTCTGGAAAATTTTGGAACTCCTACAAATCTGCTCCATGTTACTGGACCATGGGAGGAAACAGGGGAACTCAGACGAATTCCTGGAGAACTTGCATGCTCCACATAGTGAGGCCCATTGTCGGAATCAATCCAGTGATCTTCTTGCTTTGAGGCAGTAGCGCTGTCAGCTGCGCCCCAATATCAGACATATTGAGGCTAAAAAAATAAGAGGGTGTCTTAAATGAACCTAACCTGTTCCTGTTCATGGAAAAATGGCTGTCAGCGGCCCTAAAAGAGGGAGAAGTGAGAGGAAAAGGTAGGAGGAATTTTTTCTTTTGAAAGAGGAAATGGACAAAGAACAATTTTTATCCTGTTCCTCCCTCCACTCTTGTATTTTAAACTTTTAAGGTTGACTCTGAGGGATTTTGGTGACAATAAACCAGGGTGTTGCCTTAATTTTGTGTCCTGAAATGAACTAGCAGAGAGACACTCTGCTTCGGCCTGATACGCAAAACACAGATTGTCCCGGCAGGTGTAGTCTGTACCTATTAATATTTATTACCCCTGTATAAAAGCAATATAATTTCACCCTTTCATGTGACCACAATGAAAGCAAGAGATAAGGATCGGTTAAAGAACGCGTCACAGATGCGTTTGTTTTTCCTCAGCTGGAAGAGAGGCGGTTCGATTCATGTTCCCAACCCCAGCTCCTTCGACCCTTTATACCTGCACTCCTGTCCAAGACACACAAGGACATTGGTATGTTCCTTGGCACTGCTCCTTCTCCAGCTCAACGTCGGGCCTCGAGCTTGTACCTCATGCCAACAGTAGTGCTGCTGGTGTCATTACTCAAGAAGGACATGCCAGAGGAGTGTGGTGCCGAGGTACCTTGGCGGTCAGGGATCAGGCTTGGGAGGTTGGGGGGATGACTTTTAGATCAGAAAGGCAAAAAAGTAGCAGCCTATCAGCAGGAAACTCCCCTGAAGCCCCTCTTTTTCCAGAGTTCCAAGCCAGAGACCATAGTCAAAATTTCCAAAAGCATCAATGGAGAATAATGAAGAAAATATCATTGTCTATTACAGAGTACAAGCCAGAGCCGGTGTCTATTGTTGTAAATTCAGGTAATTACCCCCCCACCCTGTACCTGAACATTTATCAGCCAGCAATAGCTTTTAACACACACCTATGGACACTGACCAACACACATTACTGAAGTTTATGCAGTACAGCCTTGCAAACTCCTGCTGTCATGTTTGTGTTAATTAACAATGTTGCTAATTTGCAATTTGAGTTTCATGCCAACGTTGCTAGTAGTTACAAGGATGTGCTGTGTGGCTTTGCTTTCTTATCATACTAATCATACATACTTGTAATTCATTGTTATTGGACCGATAAAGACATTCATACGCAGCCGTCATTTAGCTGAAATAGAGCAAAATACACCCAAGGACCCTGTGGGAGTTGTTTTTTTATCTCTAATTTTCAAGACAGTATGTATTTTCACAATGATCACGTCTTTCTGCCAACTCGCCAGGGGAACCAGTGAAAGCAGCTGTCTGAGAAGGTAAATAATACTTTGCCATATTGCGCATATATCCTGTATTTCTTTTTGAGATACTATAGTTTTTAGAGGTTGTGTAGTGCTTTGGACGTCAACGCATTTTCTTAAAGCTATCTATCCTGGCACGTCAGGGAGGGGGCAACATTGTGGGGCTTTCTTTTGCTTGATCAGTGATCAGTATCATATGGTTGGGACAATCGCTGGCCTGTAGCCATAAAGCATCTTCCAGCTGGATTACAATTCATCAGTGAGCATTGGAGTAGACAATGAAGACAAGAACTGTTCTTCGATTGGGTAGAACAAGGAAGGGAAATCCTCTCAACTGGCCTATCCAATTGGGAGATGTAGATTTTGAAGTTCGAGGCACTGTTCAATTGTACCATTAAAATTGTGAATGTTTGTATACTTCCTGATTCCCAGCTTTTGGTCCAGACCCACTCCGTTGTTCGATTTGACACAAAGCGAGATCTGTCTTTTCAAGCTTCTTTTCTTTGATCCTCACCAGACTGAATTTGAGCATACCAGACTATCCCAGAATGCACCAGGGTTCGTTTTCAAGTAGACCATATAGCACCAGTGTGAATAGAACCTTAGAAAATGTAACCTAAGAGGCAGAAATCACAGAGATTCATGGAAGGAATTAAAAAAATCCATAGATTGATTTTGTGTCTGTGTCTATATGTGTCTATTTATCAGGAAATACATGTGCTATCCCAGTAATTCACATAACAGAGTGACTTTAAATATGAGCGTCATGGATGTAATGCTGTGTGTGTGTCGGGGGGAGGGGGTCAACTGGTTAAGTTCTAAAACATTTGCCATCAAATCACATGTTCCAAGTCTAATTCTGCATTTATTTATATTTATTTTGCTTTTCATTCTCCCACAAGTTCTATTACAGCTGTGTAAAACAAACAGTTTGTTTTTTTGTTCCGAAAATCTTTGACGTTCCTCCTGCCATCACTACGAGTCTAGGGGGAGTATCAGATCAGACAATTTCAGAAAACAGCTGTTTGTTTTGTTTTTTATGAATCCAAGAGTCACCAAATGAATGAATCGATCTTAATCCCTTGATTAATGTTTGGTGTTATCCAGATTGTGGCTTTCATTAATTGCACTATTATCTCTATAATGTCTTTGTTTGTGCTGAAAAGCACTAAAATTGGGGTTCTGATTCTTGAAGCAGTAAACAGGCAGCGGAACCTACTGCATCATAACCTGTGGACATTCGGTGCCTACAGGGGGAGATGAGGTGGCTCAGTCTACCCAGGGCTCAGTTGTTTTTTGTCCCCTCAAAATCCTGCTGTGCATTAGCGCAGACGTTCATGCTGCTACATCAAAACCACAGCAGGCGCAGAACTACTTTCAATAATAATGAGTGATGGTGTAAAGTAGAAGTCATTAATCACACACTAACCCCTGCCTTTCCATATGCCAATGCCCTGGTCGTCAATCTTCACTGCCAAATGATTGTGTGAGCAAAGCAAATGGAGAAGAAGTCAATAGGAGGAAGTGAAAGGTCTGGCCGTGGGGCCTCCGCAGCACACAGCTTTTCCGCGCCGGAAGCGAAAACAAACAGGTTTTTACAATGGCACCACATCCATCGGCTCCTGCTGCCGTCCTTCCCGCAAGCCAAGACAAACAGAACCCAGAGTACGACCAAGATGTGTTCGCTTTCAGAGACAACAAGGGCAGCCGTGCGTTGAGGGCCCAAGTCCACGTAGTTTACATCAACACATGATAGGAATATAAAAGACTATAATTTTCTTTTATAATCTATGTACTACTTTTGTTGTTTGTTTTGACAGTGTTTTTCACCATGAGCACCAACTGGCGGGACGTAGGGCAGCAGATGGGGGGTGTCCTCAGGTTGAACTCAGGGATGGTGATGTCACCACTCGGTCTGCAGAGTGAGGAGGTTTCGCATGAACGACACAAGAAAATCTGAGACGTCGATACAATGAAGCAATTGTAAAAAAAAATGAAACAAATGGGAGCAGAAGCAGCCAGGCTCCGGTCTCCAAGCCGACACGTCACCATCTCATCTGGGGTTGACGCATACAGCAAGAATAATCAAGACAGCTCTATTTTGTTGGTTTCTGGGGTGAAAAATCCAGACCCGTTTTCAGAGAACCATGTGATTGGTTTCCTGAAAAAAAGAAAATACCCAATGATGAGATTGGTACCGTTCTGAAGAGTTCAGATTTTCAAATGAAAGTGCCCAAAGCAGTTGGAATAGACAAAAAAGAAACCAAATTTGGAAGGGTGGGAGCTGTTTCCCCCCTCAAATACAGCGGCTCAGTAGAAAACAGCCAACAAAAATGAAAAGTTTTCTTCACAAGTTCGCACTCTGTTGCCAGATGAGGGCACTCTGTGATTCAGCCCCCTCAAAAGGGAAGGGCTCCAAAAATGACATCGTGGTCATGGTGACAAAATCCAATCCCTGTCACAGGTTCACATGACAGCATGTGATTAGGATGAGTGTGATTGTGTTTATTTTGTCTTTTGCAGACTTTTCTTAATGAATTTGGGACTCAGGACATTGAATTTACTCTTATCACACTCATAACTTTCTCACTCTAAGCAGATGACATGACTTTATACGTAACAGATCTGCCCATCAGAAATTCCTCACCCATGTTTGGAGATTTTGTTCCTTTTGCAAAATGTAAAGCGACTCTTACTTATAAGTTAATCCATTCAGTCTCATATTTAGCACTGTTAACAATTCAGGGTTCAATTCCAACCAGAATTTTTTGTCCCTTTAGACAGACAATATTTCCCTTCATTGAGCATGCGTCTCAGGGCTACTTACAAAAGACATTAACTTAAATCCATGATTTGGTTTGGCCCCTAAGGGGCTTCTTTGGACTTTGGAAGTACACACAATTAATTTTTCGTCATAAAATACACCGCCAGTTCAAAGATGGCGTTCAGTTCAGATTTTAAGTCATTGTATTCTTCAATGCCAGTTTCCTTTTGTAACTTCAGACAGTTTTATCGTTGAAATCACCCTTGTCTAAAATGCCTGAACACTGGACATGAAGAGCTACGGTTACTTTTGACTGTCAGTTTAAAGAACTGTTTTGGACGACGGGCCGAGGGGAAAGGGGGTTGGCCTTCAACCTGCCCCAAAGCCATAACAACAACTCGGAGTATCACTGAGTTCACCCCCTTATAAAAAAATCATAAATGTACCCAAAAAAATCTCAGAGCACTGTGACAGCTGTCACACTTCTTTTGTAACCTCATCCAGGTGTTTTCCTTTTTCTACCAGACTACATAAATTGCAGGGCGACTATTTTATGACCCCAGAGAAGGCTCTGGAAGGGATAATAAAGATGTGCTGCTCTGTTATGGTATTAAGGGGGTCATATGTTCTGGATTCCCCTCCTCTGTTGGCGAGATCCAGCGTTTTATTGTTATGGAAATCTACCAAGACTCCATCCAATCATCCGTGGTCTTGGGGATGTTGTGTCTTTTGTCTGATTGGAAAAGAGTTGCTGCAGAGACAGAGGCTGATTTTATCTCTTTCCGAAAAGACAAGACTTTCATAGAACATTTCACCTTTACACTGCTTCTGTCCCTCATTTAAACACACATTACTTGATGTTTTTTTGCGAATTACACAGATTATTTATGATTTATTATGCTTGGTACTCTACGTCTCCTTGTGATTTAACTTGTGATTTAAAGTGTCAGTTGATCAGATTTATCATGGCATAAGCACTGATCCTGAACGACTGAACACAGTGGAAATGCCACCAGCGTGCGTGAAAACAGTACTACCTGCAATCATCCATTATTTTAAAAATGAAAAAAATTAAAAAACGAAACAGATTTGTAAATATAAAAAAAATCCACATAATCTTCCTCAGTGTCATTAAAGGTATTCAAGTTGAACTTATGTGGAATTGCCGATGTGAAATTTGTTGTAGAAGTTGTTGGTATTTTTTTTCTTGAGCCTTTAATTATTATTGATATCCACAACTTAAAATATCTCTTGTTTAAACTGAAATAAAGATTATCTTGGAAATGAAGATAGTCAAATCATTGTGGCTGTACGGAAGTTCCTTTTCACAAGTATTGTTTTATAGGATATTAACTTGTTATTCACACTGTTTCCTTTTTGAGTTTGGCAAATAAAATATATATATATATTTTTTTTTTTCACTAACTGACCAGTAATGCATGAAGCCTTTCAGGAGTTTTAATTTGGTTGAATTTTACATACATGATTATTATATCAATATTTAGATACTCTTTTCGAGTACCCCCTTCGAGTACCCCCTTGTCGGATTTGCATGTAATAAATCACATGTAAATATGTAATTACATGGATTAGAGTTTTTTTGGGGGGGCAACTGAAACAGCTTTAAATATATATACATATATAAATATGACCGGTGGGGTCATTCCCTCCTGACAGCGATCTCTCCAGGCTGTCAGCTGGTCTTTCCCTGCTTGTCAGCTTCTCTTTCATAGCGGTCACAGGATCACTCCAAACTTCAAGGTTCATTAAAAGGACTCATTGTTACAATCCCTAGTGTTTGCATCATTTTTTATTGGGAGTTCTTCAAGGAATGGCTGCTATATGGTTTTACCAGTGGGACAAATCATCAGTTGTGTACCTCCGCATCACAGGGTGTTTCAGCCACTTATCACAATACACCCTACGCTGTGGCAGGCCCACCACAGCTTGATCAAGCCTGGGTGTGTGTCCCACTGTTAGCTGAGTGCCCTAGCAGCCCTGTCACTCCTCTTCAGCCACAGCCAATGGTTTGTTTTCGGCAGTGTTGGCCAGCTCTTTAATGGCTTGGTTTTGTGCCTGTCCCCTGACTCCAATCTCCCTAAGGAGCTTTGCAGTTGAACTAGCTATAAAGGCCCAGCATTCCACCTCCATTGGACGCACTCTTATCCTCCAGCCTCTGTCCTCTACCTCAACTGCCAAGTTCGAATAGCGCAACTTCTTGCTCTCGTACTCTTCTTTGATGGCGTCAGAGGACAATGTATGGCGAAAGAGGACAATGTCTGGTCGCAAGTGTGTTTTTTTAGTATCTCTGGGAGGGAAAACAATCGTCTGCTCTAACTCAACTCACATCTGCCAGTCCCTAGCTGCACTCAGTGGGGACAGATCAGGGTTTGATGGCCCAACCCTCAGCTTGTCCCCTTCCCAAACAAACACTGAGTCGTGTCGGTACACATTCTGGTTGTTGAAGGGCTGGGCGTTGATAGATACCCTTTTGCCCTCAAGTTTATCTGTCAGGCACTTGAGGACCTGGTTGTGTCTCCAAGTGTACCTCCCTTGAGTGAGGCTGGCTCTGCAGCCAACCAGAATGTGCTCGAGTGTTGCAGGGGTGGTACACAGGGGGCAAAATGGGTCCTTTACAAACCACAGCTGCAGATTTGTGGGAGAGGGCAGCACATCATATGTAGCTCGGATGATGAAACTCAGCCGGTTGGATTCCATGCTCCAGAGCTCGCTCCATGTGAGTTTTTTCCTCTCAACCCCCTCCCACCTCATCCAGCAGCCCTGCTTGGCTTATGCTATAGCTTTGGAACGTCTGGCTGCTTCTTCCTGTCGATTCATCTCCTCTGCCACCATGGTGGTGTTACCAAAAGTGGTAACACCAGAGCTTCAATTTTCCAGGCAGTGCTGCCACTGCAGTGCTGCAGTGCTGTTGATGTGCTTAAGCCCAGTAGCCAAGTCCTGCCAGAGTTGCTCAAGTTGTTGGGTGTCTTTGAGGTCTGCGTTATACCATCGACCAAGGCTCTTGATGGGCTTCTCCGGGACTGTTGGAATTGGTTCATTGCTGATGTAGTACCGCTCGTCTGTTAGTTGGCCTTAAACAATAGAGATACTGCGTGACTTGCTTGGCTTGAACTCCATTCTCGCCCACTGGGTGTTTTCCTGGAGTTTCTGAAGCAAGAGTGTAGTGCATAGTTTTGTTGTTGCAATGATGGTCAGATCATCCATGTAAGCTCTTACTGGCAGAAGATGCAGACCACTCTTGGTCCTCTCATCTCCCACCACCCAACGAGATGCCCCTGTAATAACCTCCATTGCCATGACAAAATCCAGAGGGGAAATTATGCAACCTGCCACTATGCCAATTTCCAGATGCTACAAGGCAGTGGTGATATTTTCGATTGTTATACAGAACTGGAGATCCTGGAAGTAGCTCTTGACCAAATCTGTGATATGGTCTTTGATACACCAAGAAGTTGAAGGTCATTCACAAGATTTTGTGAGGGACTGACCCGAAGGCATTGGCAAGGTCTAAGAGAATAATATGTAGGTCTCTCCGTTCCTTTTTGGCAGATAGTATCTGATGCTAGATGATATTGCCATGTTCCAGACATCCTGAGAAACTCTTGATCCCAGCCTTCTGTGCTGATCTATCAATGAGGTTGTTTCTTTGCAGGTATGTAGAGAGTCTTTGGGCCAGACCACTGAAAAATATCTTTCCCTCTACATTCAGCAGGCTGATCTGGCGGAACTGTTTGATGGCTACTGAGACCTTTTCTTTTAGAATCAGGACACCTCCTGCTCTTCTTCATGTTTTTGGTACAACCCCTTTCAGCCAAACCACTTTCACCATTGGGCCCAGGTGCTGATCTTGCCTGCCTCACAATCTTTTCCACCTTGCTCCATGTGGGGGGCCTTATGTCCATTTAGTGTTCAGGTGCATGGATTGGTGGTTTGCTGTTCGGGATGGTGACCAGCTCGTGCCATTGCTCATCAGAGTAAGTCATCCTCAGGTGCTCTTCTAGGTCTTTTATGGGCACTCACAGGCCCCCACTCCTTTTTCTGTCAAAAAGTACTTTCAAAAAGCTGTAGGGATCAATTTAGAAGCGGGTCCTTGTTCTTTCTTTCCTCGTCTGAGGTGCTCTGATCTTCTCAGATTTGTCAATTGCTGCTTTATTTCAGCCTGAAGGTTAAGTCCCACTCTTTCCATCCCTGTAGCTTTCCTCCTCTGCTTTCTCAGTTGTCTTCTTTCTTTCAGCAGCCAATTTCCTGCTGCCTCCTGGACTTCAACTGGTTCGGCATCTTTCCGCTGCCTCTGCACTTTGCCCTCTACCCCAAACCTCTCTGCACCATAACTGTAGATGATGGCCCCCATGTTCTCCAGTTTTTCTGTCAACCGGACCCTTCTGTTGTTCTAATAGGGCAACCAGATCGATATCAACAGTTTCACACTCTCCTATCTGGCTGTATTTTGGCCACAAGATTGGACATTTCCTACTTTCCATCTTCTTCTATGTTGCTGACAGCGGCTAGTTGGGCACTGAACTGATGCAGGCCCGGCTCTGGGTTGGGGACTGGTGTTTGCTGTGGATGGCTGGACTCTGGGCTGGGGACTGCTGCTGGCAGCTCTTAACTGGGCTTCGGGATGGGGCCTGCTGGAGGGTCTATGCAATGCTGAGCTTCAACTAAGGTGCTGATACTCTGAGGATAGTGGGGTTTCTCCTGCCTCTGGGCTTTACTCGACTGATATGGCGGACTTCTCAAGAAGTAATGGTCAATGCGAGACTCCGAGCTAAGCTCAGACATTTCTTTAGACCTTGGTGGATTTAAAGGCCCCTCGCTGTTGTTAACTTTGACCAGCCACAGATGCAGTTCTGCAACTCTTTTCCAGCCAGTGTTGGCGGTCCGTCCGTTGTGGTGCTGGTTGTATTCATTGTCTGTTCCATTCCATTGTTCGGTGCCGTGAAATCTGTCCGTGATGGGTCATCATCCGCCCTCCATCTCACCGACCTTGGGGGTGTTTTCTTCTTTGAGGTTCTGTAGCAATGACATAACACTGGCCCCGATGGGGTCAATTCCCTCCTGTAAGCAGTCTCTCCAGGCTGTCAGCTGGTCCTTCCCTGCTTGTCAGCTTCTCTTTCGTAGCGGTCACAGGATCACTCAAAACTTCAAGGTTCATTAAAAGGACTCATTGTTACAATCCCTAGTGTTTGCATCATTTTTTTATTGGGAGT
>CAAKHD010035191.1:175833-185833 GCA_901007705.1 Fistularia tabacaria | reverse complement strand
AAAGGCTACTTACATTTTATCGGATTGATCTTTTTTAAGCCTCTATTTACACACCACCTCTTAAAATTGCTGTGTTGAGCCCTCAAGGTCATCTTTCTTCAACATTTAACTTTTTAATGCCTGTTTGCTAATTAATGTCAACAAATCCCAATTCACTTTAGTGCCTAACAATCACTAACAAGCTATTAATTTTAAGGTAACCATCCCCTCGTCTCCCCTCCCCAACCCCACCACATACACGTACACACACCAACAGACCGACCAATTAATTATTTGGGATTTTCTCATTAGATTACACTTTGTTCTTCTTACTGCAGCTCAAATAAACATGCTAAGAGGTAACACCACTGATACTTTGACAACAGGTATGGGAGAGACAAATCACACACCATGATCTTACCAAGCTCATTTAATTTTCTTTTCCTTTCGACTTTTCTCTTTCAGGGGTCGCCACAGCGAATCAATCTTCTCCATCTAACCCTATTCTCTGTATCCTCCTCTCGCACGCCAACTACATTCATATCCTCTCTCACTACGTCCATAAATCATCTCTTCGGTCTTCCTCCAGACCTCCTGGCTGGCATCTCCCATTCCAGCATCCGTCTACCAATATAGTCCCTATCCCTCCTCTGTACATGACTGAAGCACCTCAGTCTGGCTTCTCTGACCATCTCTCTAAAACATCTAACATGTGCTGTCCCTCTGATGGACTCATTCCTGATCCTATCCATCCTCGTCACTCAAAGAGAACCTCAACATCTTCATCTCTGCTACCTCCAGCTCTGCCTCCTGTCTTTTGTTCAGTGCCACTGTCTCCAAACCATACAGCATCGCTGGTCTCACCACTGTTTTGTAAACCTTTCCTTTCATTCTAGATAATATTTTTCTATTACATTGAACCCCTGAATCTTTTCTCCACCCATTCCAACCTACTTGAACCCATTTCTTTATCTTTTTTCCACACGCTCCATTGCTCTGGACTGTTGACCCTAAGTACCTGAAATCCTCCAACTTTTTGATCTCTAACCACGCTCAGTTAATAATGTTGTCAATTATCAAAAAATGTGTTGGCTCTTCCAAATCTCTGTCTGTCTCTCTTCGGGTGATTAGAGGTTGCAATCCAAAATGCGGCATAGACTGGTCAACATCACGGTAAGCTTCGGGAAAATTAGCTTTGTTTTGATTGCTTTCAATGCTGAGAAACAATGGAATTGTGAAAATTTGTGATGGAAAAATGTCTGATCAATCAAACCTATTGAAATTCAGTAATCAGTGCGACTGAAAAAAAACATCCTTTGACAGTCCCAAACTGAAATCAATTAAAAGTGGATTGAAGCATGATATACGTATTCATAACTTATATCCTTAATTACCAATGTTTGCCTGCATTTATAATTCGATATTTAGCCAATACTCTTAAAATGTAATCTCATGAAGCCCAAATGAAACCTATAAAGCTCACTAAATTAGAACTGCATGCAATTATCCTGAATATCATTTGTACCTGATTTGGCCCATATCTCTAGCTGTTGCCCAGCAGAAACTTGCTGAACGTGACCTATTAAAAAGAGAGGGGTCATTGTACTCACATATGCATTGCATCAAGTGCCCCAATGACACATCTACAAAATTGATATTTAGTTTAATAATAGGGCCTTGCAGTCTCTGGACTTGTGGAAACATAATGTGACAGTGCACAGAAGCAGCCATCTAAAAAAGGCCTCATTACTTGTAATTTAACCATTCAGGTGACAGGGTCTTCTTTCCAAACATTATTTCTATTATTTTCTACATCTGTGTGTATTTGGGTCAGTGAAAACCAAAAACACGTATGCATGCATGTTGAAAATATATATTCTAGCCATCCTTTCCATAATGAGAAGAAAATATCTCTCATTATGGAAAAGTAGGTCAGACATAGGCCTTATTATGATCATCATTGGACAAACACCATTTTACCTGATGGAATGTCAAATGTTGCCATATTGAGTTTTTCAGCTGTCATATTAATGTTTTGGAGTACATGATGGGTTGCAGAAGCTAGGAACATTTGCAACTAATCTGGTGTGACGTTATTGATTTATTGATTGGAATACGTTGCTCATTATCTTTTCACAAGAAGAGCATTTCGAGATTGTTGCTAAATCTCAGAAATATTATTTTGGAAATACAACCTTAACTATTACTAACTTTCCCCTAATAAGCTAGATATTGATAGTGAGAACTGAGAGCATGTTTTACATGATCTGCATTAGGACAGTACTTGGTTTTAATTGTCTATTGTCAGTCCACATGAGGGATTTCCAAACCATTCAAATTAGTGAAGCGACAGATCATGTGGGCCACAGTCAGGAGCAGGATAATCTAATCTCCAAATTGGTCATTGGTGAGTGGACAGTTTAACCTATCGGAGTCTCATCTTCATTTCCTTTGGAGGGTTAAATCTCCCGGCAACTTGACCTACTGAAATTGAGACTTGTGGATTGAGTAAATTGGTTGGACTAATAGTTTTCGGCACAGGAAACAATGTGCTTGACACTGGTCTGTCTAAAAACATAATTACAAAGGCTAAAGGTATAACTTTCTACTTCCCCTGGATTTTTCTGCAGTACTGTGGTTTTTTTTTTTTCTTTTTTTCTTTTTACTGTGGATTTATTTCATTTTGCTCCAGGGACAGAACAGCCTCAAAAGACGATTGTCACAACAGTCTAATTCAAAAAAAATATTCCAATACATAACGACTCACAGTGGAGAGTCAGACCCCCTAACCCAATCAGTTTTACATATCAAGTAAGAGATTTGATCAATTAAACCAATTGGCAGCGGTGCTGTATCACAAAAGGTGGTTATTGATTCATTAAGTGAAGACATGCTTTCCTGATGAAGCTGAAAATTGCTGACATTAAAATGGCACCGGTGTCAATAGATGATCAGCCATTAACATAACAGTAACGACAACCTCTTACTTCCATCACTGCAAAGATAACGACATCACTTGTGGCCAGCAGTTACACAGCAAATCCAGTACCATGGTGGGTGGCAGATCCAAACTCTAAGCTCCAATGTCCAAGCATCAGCATGTGTTTGTGTGTTTCAAGTCTGAATGTATAGTGAGACTTTACTTCCAGATTGTTTGCTGGGGAAAACATACGAACTTCACACAGAATGGCCCCCTGTCAGAATCGAAATAGGGACCTCCATGTTGTGAAGGCAGAAGCTCTAACTGTTCCCTATTGGGTGGTTATTTTGAAATGAAAATTAAAAGCACATGGATTCTTCATCAGTTCTGACAGTAAAATAAACTTTTCCCTTTTAAAAATTCTGTCAAATTTACACCATCAACCAGACTTGCTACTTTCAAGCTCTGGGGTAATTAAAGTTTCTTTAGTTTAAAATTTGTGTTTCTTTATCTCCCTTTATGAATACATGTTCAAAAATTATAATATCAAGAACGCTGGGTCCTGGGTTAAAGATTAATGTAATACAGGTAAGATAAAACTTTATTCATCCCCATCAGGGAATTTCGGGACATCAATTGTGAATGTGCAATCAAACTATATCTAAAAAATAGTTTTTGTTACAACTTGAGCCTGGAACTCAGATACAATGGATCCAGACATCGAACTATTATTGGCATTTAAAACGACACAGTATAAAGATATGAAAGAGTATGGCAGTCTTTTTTTTGTTCTGAAATAGCTACATTTTAAGTCATTATCACCTGTCCTATTTGAGGTTATACATGTTTATTCATTTATTTTATTTGTTTGTCATTTCCCATGGCTCTGAAAAAAAGACAGTCATTTTATTCTGCAGACATTTTCTGCTGCTCGCTGATAACCCGTTAGAGCTTTTCATTCTTCAGCACACCAAAGTTAGCTCTGATATGTGCTTTAGGTGAGTTGAACCCAGGTACAAAGTCAAGGAACTTCAGCTGAACAATGTCTGATCCCATCATTGAGTTACAGTAAGTCCCTAAATCCAGTCAGGAGTGAAGGATTTTGACTTAACATTGTAATGGGTCATCACAGATATTATTATTGTAATTTGTTTACGCTAAATATAACAACAACAACAACAACAATAATAATAATAGCTATTATTTAAGGGGCCTGACTCAACCTTGAGCCTTAAATGCAAATGGACAAAACTCATAACATTTAAATAGTCCTACAAGTGCTAAAGAACAAACACCCAACGCTGATCGGATTCGCTCTTTTTTAATTAGAGCAGAGCTGTGTCTCCATATCTCCCGCTTTGTTTTGTCTTGTCTCACCCCCAGTTGCAACTCATTGCAATCTGTTCATTGTGCCATGATATTAGGTGATTAAAAATCACCATATTGAAAGATGAGGATGGGAAAATGGAAATACTAGAAAAAAAAAATTAATTCAGATATGCTATAGTTGCCACATCCCCCGTCTGAGATGGATATGAAATGTTGCAGAAGGATTGAGTCTGACATTGGTATTCTAAGCAGCTACCATGTGAAAAATCGTCCATAAAATAAAGATAACAAACTTCACAAGACAACAAAACCATGGTACCTCTTATACTCTGTTATAGTTAGTAACAAGAGTGATACAAAATTAATCAAACTGATTTTCATCCCAAAGAAAAGGAGATGATTGATGTAAATTGGTCGGATGCAGCATGTGATACTTCTAAATGGGAGAAGATGAAATAGGTTATTTTCCATGGTCAATGGATAATTGATCCACTATCCATGGCAGCATTACATAGTTTTACGGCACAATAGAAATCGGGAAACCGCAGTACTAAGGCATCTGCAGTGGAAAATAAGACTAAGATGAATAATGAGCATGAACTCTCAGCCGCACTTCTGTAGTTTCTCTTATCCATTTGCATTGCTGTAATCATAATGATCAAAAGTGGAATTCCTTTCACTGACATCATGCTCTATTCAATGCAGGTGATGCCATTTTGCAATATCAAAAACAAAAACTTATTGTTTATCTAAATTCCGACAAAAGCTGATAATGCTGTAAAAGTTAGAAGGGAAGACAAGTGACAAACTTTCACCTGTCAGCCTTGTTCTGGCTTTGAAATAAAAATAAATGTATACTTTTATACATTGGAACTAAGGAAGTAGGACTAAATAGCTGAGGGAGAAAGGCTGGCAGCAACAAATCATTGTTGTTTCCTTAGTTCTTTGCTCTAGTCTTGATAGTGATTAGCTGAGAGCTGGAAAGAAATGAAATATTTAGAACTGATGAAGAAGGCATTGCAATCAATCCCAGATTTTAGTTCTGCAGTTATTTTACTCAAGTGCTGACTCAACAAGGGGGAAAACTTGTGGAATTTTGTTTTATATTAAAACCGATTCCAAAACTGCAGCCTCAGGGTAGCACAGGCCATTGTCTCCTGGGGCCAGCCTCAGGAGGGCACGGGCCAGTGTCTCCCTGAGCCGATCCAAAGCCAATATTAATTCTGTACTGGCAACGTGTCTAATCAGTATAATTCTATAACTTTAGTATAAAAATTAATACATTGACCTGTAATGAATCCTGTGCAAGAAGTGACTTTGCCGATTATTTTAAGAAGGTGATAATATCCAGTCTTATTTTTATTTTTTTTTACATAGTTATGGAACAGGAAGAAAGAAAAATCATCTAGTCTATATGAAGTTTTCAGGTGAACACTGTAGATGAAAGAACAACATATTTTAAATGCACAGGCAGTTATTCAATGACATAATTATCGACATCCAGACTAGATTATTCAGTGCAGCCTCAAGGCGGCATGGGCCAGTGTCTCTTGGAGCCAGCCTTGGGGGGGCACAGGCCAGTGTCTCACTGAGCCAGTCCCAAGTCCGGATAAATGCAGAGGGTTGCATCAGGAAGGGCATCTGGCATTAAAAACCAAATATGCGAATCAAACCTAAGAATTTCACACTGGATCAGTCAAGGATCGGGTTAACAACGACCGCCATTGGTGCCGATCGCTGACAGTGTACCAGTGGAAATTGGGCTGCTGTGGGTTGAAGAAGGAGATGAGGAAGGCGGTTTCAGAAGCAGAGACAGAAGAGGAAAGGCAAGAGTCTGGTACTGAGAGTGGGGACTTTGAATATTGGGACGATGACAGGAAAAGGTATAGAGTGGGTTGACATGATGCAGAGAAGGAAGGTGGACATACTGTGTGTCTAGGAGACCAGGTGGAAAGGTAATAAGGCTAGAAGCAGATTTTAAGTTGCACTATCATGGTACTGACAGGAAGAGAAATGGAATAGGAGTTATCTTGAAGGAGGAGTTTGTTAGGAATGTTCTGGAGGTGAAAAGGATGTCAGATAGACTTATGAGCCTGAAAATGGAGATTTAAGGTGTGATGCACAATATTGTTAGTGGCTATGATGCACAGGTGGGATGTTAGTTAGATGAGAAGGAGAAGTTCTGGAGTGGGTTAGTTTAAGTGATGCAGAATATCCCCCAGAGATGAGAGAGTGGTAATTCAATGTCAATGGACATGGTTGTGAAGGCGATAGGTTATGAAGAAGTGATGGGCAGGTTTGGTTTACTGGATAGGAACGCAGAGGGACAAATGGTGGTAGACTTTGCAAAAAGGATGGAAATGGCTGTAGTCACACTTTTTTCCAGAATAGACAGGTACATAGGGTAACTAATAAGAGCGGAGGTAGGAGCATGCAGGTGGACTACGTCTTGTATAGATGAGGTAATCTGAAATAGATCAGTAACTGCAAAGTTGTGGTAGGTGAGAGTGTAGTCAGCCAGCATATGATTGTGGTTTGTAGGATGACTCTGGTGACCAGGAAGATCAAGAGGACAAAAGGCAGAGCAGAGGAAATTGTGGTTGGGGCTGAAAAGGGATGAGTGTTGTATGGTTTTCAGGGAGGAGTTGAGAAAGGCTCTGGTTGGTCAGGGAGAGCTTCCAGATGACTGGACAACTACAGCTAATGTGATCAGGGAGACAGGTAGGAGAGTACTTGGTGTGCTGTCTAGAAGGAACACAGATAAAGAGACATTGTGGTGGAATGAGAAGTGCAGGAGTGTACACAGAAAGTGGTTAGCAAAGAAGTGGGGCACTGAGGGAAATGAAGAACAAGCAGGAGTACAGGGAGATCCAGCGTAAGGTAAAGAAAGAGGTAGCAGAGGCAAAACAAAGGGTGTACGATGACTTGTATGATCGGTTGGACAGTAAGGAGGGAGACAATGATTTATACAGGTTGGCAAAACAGAGAGATAGCGATGGAAAAGATGTACAGCAGGTCCGGGTGATTAAGGATAGAGAGGGAAATGTATTGACAGATGCTAGAAGACGGATGGGAAGATGGGAAGAGTACTTTGAAGAGCTGATGGATGAGGAAAATGAAAGAGGGAAGTTGGAGGATTTCAAATACTTAGGGTAAACAGTCCAGAGCAACAGAGAGTGTGCAAAAGAGGTAAAGAAACAGGTTCAAGCAGGTTTGAGTGGGTGGGGAAAAGTGAGTTTGCACAATGCTGAGCTATACATCTACCCATCTGGGTCGCATTGACAGCAGATTTAATTGACCCACATGCCCCTCTCTCCAGTGATATATTCCAAAACTATCTGGGGGACCTTAAGGCTGTAACAGGACAGGCAATATTAATAATCCCAGAAGTGTGTTTTGATACGTGCCTGGAACATGTCTTATATCCAGGACATTATTCTTTAAGCCATCTCAAAAAAAGTAATTTGATTGGGAAATACCTTTGCAACTATGTTTTGACTGCCATAGGGGCTGAAAACCTCGTGGGTATTGGGCTGCTTTGGGTCAAAGAAGGAGAGAAGTAAGGCGTCCTTGAAAACAGAGAGAAGAGGAACGACAAGAGGCTAGGACTAACAGTAGGGACTTTGAATGTTGGGTCTAAGACAGTAAAGGCATGAGAGTTGGTGTAATTGATGCATAGAAGAAAGGTGGATATGTTGTGTGCCAAGGAGACCGGGTTGGTTAGATGGAGGCAGATCATACGCTGTGGCAATTTGTTAAAAAAAAAACAACAAAAAACAAAACACAATTTCCATCCAAGACAATGAACTTATGCACGGTGCCAGAGTTGCAAGTGTCTGTGAACAAAAAGGAACACTACACTGCATCCATTGTGCCTGAAGTTCCTGCAACATGTACAATTCTCAACTGAAGGTCACTTTTCAATTGGAGGCCTGAGGAAAATCTGCCAGTAGCCTTTCAGAACTTGACAAGGCCAAAAGAAAAAAAAACAAAACAACCCCAGCCCAACTTGGTAACTTGATTGTTGTCAAGGAGTGAAAATGTGACACTTCAACATAAACAAGGTATTCTCATCCTCGTTTCCGTTGAATAGTTCGATGGTAACCTATGAGGGAGGGGAAGGTCACAATAGTCAGGTTCTAGCAAAAAGATGTTTTCTTTCAATCTTTGTTAGATACAGGTTATGGAATCTGAATGTCATCAGTCCAGTATGATACCATTGCATCTTTGCTGCCCTTGACCTAAAACACAGTAAATCCTATTCTGAAAGGTATATAAATTTATTTATGCTCTCCCTTCTGTGCTGCAAATGACATAAAATGACTCTTCAGGATTTTATTCAGAACATCAATGGAAAAGTAAGGGCCACTGTTCTGAGAAAACCAAGTAGTCGAGTAGAATCACACCTACAGGACAACTGAGGAAGCAGCTTGCACACACACCTTTTTGAAAACAAAATTTCAGTGTCTGTTTTTCCAGAAATCAAAGCATGAAACAGCAACGGAATGTGTAACAGAATCCTGATTAGCTTATAGCATCAACTTTTAGAAAGGAATATACCAAATGAGTAAAAGTCCCATAAATCCTTTGGGATAAATGGCAAAGAGGGATTCCACAGTTTCACAATCAGGATAGAATCCACAGTGTCCTATCTGGATCAGGCTTTTAATGATTAACCAAAGCTCTCTTTGGGACACAATGTGATCTCCCTGTAGAATGCTGAACAAAAATGGAAACCACCCATAAGGTCAAATGCAACCCATCAAACATATTCTGTGACCTAGAAGAGGCATGTCATGGAAGATGCCTACACAAGAACCTTAAGCATATCTTGGCGAAGTTCGTCTACTCCACTGAAGGGTTTTTAAGTTCCTCATCAAGAACTGGCACTGAGTGGCCAACAACGGTTTCTCAGGTGAATGGTATGACAGGAGCTAAAACCATTTGATAACTTTCCTGAGCAGGAAATGGCCCCAGAGCTTTAATGATGGCATATTCTGATTCCAGGTCCTCTATCATGGGAGCAGGGGCAAAAAAAGGGTGTTAAATACACCGTAGACAGTTCTCTCCACCATACATTCCTTGGTGCACTTGCCCTTGGGAGTGAAATGGCAAAGGGGGTTAGAGTAGTTCTCTTTAGAACTCAACATTCCTGATTTGATTCCTGTGCACCTCCATGCCTGTCGAAGTGCTGTTGAGCAACACACTGAAACCTTCACCACTCCCCTGGCCTCTACTAAGTTGCTGCAAAGTGCTCATGGTTCATTAATGTTGTGTTAAATGCAGAGAACATAATTTCTCGCAAGGGATTAATAAAGTTTGACAAAATTAAATTTAAAAAAAAACAAACAAAAAAAACACTGAGGTGACTTCACCAGATATGTGTGGAAGACCTACTTGCCACCTTTTATAACTTACCAAGAGGAGGTTATCATTTGAAATAAGACAGTCGTTCACCTTTGGAGCAATGTGTTCTGGCAAAAAACAAACTTAAGAATATCCTTTTGTCTGAAAATAATATTTGTCAAGGCCAATCTGTGCCTCATCTGAAGAATTTCTTCTATTCATTTTAGATTTGAGTTGACAATGTTGGATTTATCGGAGCACTAAAATGGTTTGAGGGAGGAAAAAAAAAAAAATTAAAGAAGATTTTTTTTTTTTTTTTTTTTAAAAAAAAAAAAAAAAAAAAAAAAAAAAAAAAAAAAAAAAACAATTAAAAACAATTACCCTATATTTATAAAAATAAAAAAAAAGAAACTAAAAATTAACTTT
>CAAKHD010035191.1:113627-161880 GCA_901007705.1 Fistularia tabacaria | reverse complement strand
TTAAGTCTTAAACACAATCTTTTTGGGGGCTTAACACAAACTCAAACTGAAAAATAAAAAAAAATTAAAAAAAAAAAAAAAAAAAAAAAAAAAAAAAAAATCCTTATATGCAAATAAAAGCGAGACAAACAAAAGCAGGCTGAATGGGATGAAGAAGCCATGTCATCTGTTCCTAAACAGTTTAGACGAAATTAAAAGTTTCTTCATTCTGCTAATGACAAATTCCATCAGTGATGGACGCAGTGATTGAAAGACAGAGGAGGCACCACTGAGTCCCAGAGTCCCCCTCTGAATGACAAGAGCTTTCAGGGCCAGTTCGAGGTGATACCCTTCTCTGCTCATGAGATATTGTAAGTCGACGCACATAATTCCGAGTTTGCCGTGCGCACGTGCACACACAAAAAACACACAGAGGCGTGGACACACTTGTCATTTCGATACAAAGCCTGTCCTGCTAACAAGCAAGAGGGGGAGCAATCATGAGGGATTTAAAGAAAAATCAAGGGATCCAGACAGACTGTAAGACAGCAATCCCCTGAGCCAGTAATGAGCCACCCTGTCCTTTTTTCCCTTGTTTCCCTTTCTTTCTTTCCTTCTCCTGATTAAATGGGGAGCAGTGGACAATGGAAGCTATCAATGTAACACAATGGGAATGCGTTATTGTGGTGTCATAAACTCCTTTTGGCTGGGTTGATGCTGGAGAGGTAGTGGTGAAAGTGAACTTCTATCTATAAATGCTCAGAAGGATATAACTCTCTGCAGCACCCGGGGCTCTGAATTACCGCAAAACAACAAGAGCAAAGCTCCCCATTTGGTCAAACAGACCGAGTGGATGTGTATGTTTTATGTTTTGAATTTACATTATGATGCTGGTAAAGTAAGGTAAAAAAACAAAACAAAAAAAACACAACATTTGGGTTAGGCCCTAAAAAAAAGGAGAGAAAGGAAAGAGAGAGAGGGGGGGGAAATAGTATGAACATCAGACTACATATAACCAGAGCGCTGCAATGCAAGGAAGAAGAATGATGATATTTGTGATGTATTTCAACTCCTTATCTATGAAAATATGATCTATCACCAAAACTGCCTCCTCTTTAACACAGAAATAAATAAGTTAAGAATGGCCTCCATGCTGTCCCTCAATTTGAATAAAGCAGAATGAGGGCTGATCAATTATTAAGCTCCTTTTCTGTGGAACCGAACCGTCTTCCGATCTTGATCCAGGGGGTGGACAACCTCTCTTTGTGTGAGAATAGTCTTGAAATCTGTCTTTTTGGGAAACCTTATAGTCAGGAGTGGGCTGGGTTGGAGTTATGCTGCCATAGGCTTACTCTGCTGAGAGATATCTCATGATGAACTTGCATGATTATAACCTCATATCTTCAAGGGTCCCTGGGGTCTCTGACTTTGATATTTTGTAGCCATCCATACAGGTTTCCACCATTGTTATTTCTTTTGTGAATATTAAAGCTACTATTTTATCATGTCAGCTATCTCTCTGTCCTTCTTGTTCTCGCTCTCTTTTTCATCCCCAACCAGTCCAGACAGAAGGCATCCCACATTGAGCTGGGATCCGTCCAAGGTTTCTGCTCATTCTAAAAGGCAGTGTTTCCTCGCCACCAATTGCTTTCTCATAGAGGAATAATGAGGATCTGTACATTTTAACAAGTGTTGTCCAGACTCACACTACAAGTAAAGTGTCATGAGAAAGCTGTTTTGTGATATGGCACTACATAATGACAAACTTACTTGACCAAAAAAGCACTTTCACTCCTTTTGGTTTAAAAGTGCTTTAGACTAGAGAGCATTCACCCACTCACTGTTGGTGGCAAAGCTGTCACGCGAGGCTCTAACAAGGCCACTGGAAGCAACTTGGGTTCAGTGTTTTGCCAGAAGGCACATCAACTGGCAGACAGGAGGAGCCAGGACGCAAATCGCCAGCCTTTTCTTATATTCCTAGCCTTTTCTTATATTTTAATTTACATTGTTCAAGATGTATTTCCAAAACACATTCACAAGTATTTCTTTTCTTTTCGGCCCCTTCAGGGGTCGCCAAAGCAAATCAACCTTCTCCATCTAACCCTATTCTCTGTATCCACCGGTCAAGATCTCCTCAACCTGTTCCCTGCTCTCACTACAGATCACAATATCATCTGCAAACATCATGGTCCATGGAGATTCCTGTCTAACCTCATCTGTCAGCCTGTCCATCACCACTGCAAACAAGAAGGGGCTCAGAGCTGATCCCTGATGAAGTCCAGCTTCACCTTGAACTGCTCTGTTACACCTGCAGCATACCTCATTGCTGTCTCACAACCAGCATACATGTCATGCACCATTCAGACATACTTCTGTTACTCCTGACTTCCTCATACAATACCAGAGTTCTTCTCATGGCACCCTGTCATACGCTTTGCAAAAGTGCAATGCAACTCCCTCTGACCTTCTCTGTACTTCTCTATTAGCATTCTCAAAGTAAATACTGCATCTGTAGTACTCTTTCTAGGCATGAAGTCATTTTGCTGCTCACAAATGCTGACTTACATTCATAAGTACATATGAAATAAAATTTAAAAAAAAAAAGTTTTCCAGAAAATAAAACTTTTTAAAGCGCTACAAAAAGACTGACCATGTTGAATTGACATGTAACTAGCTTTGTTAAACTACAGATGTTTTTCAGAAGTCAAATCCAGCTAAGGACAACTGAGCAGACATATCCATCACTAAACCCTACAAAGTAATTTTGAAATTGGCACTGATACAGTCAAACTAGCACCAGTCTGTTAGATACATACAAAAGGCGAACACCAAAAATACAAATTTTTGACTTAATATGGCACAGAAAATAAATAAATAGATAAATAAATTAAAAAAAAAAAAAAAGCCGCTTGTGTCTTTGTTGGTGATCCAACATTGAATAACTGATGATCTAAATCAAATTTTGCTCAACACTATCTCACCCTCGGGACTTTGGAGGAGAGATTAACATCTTTTGAAACCATTATCTCCCTGTATAATTCATTTGATCTATTCAGTTTTCAAACCACTAGATAGTGTTATCTGTTTGTGAGAAATTAACAATATTCTTATTACAAATTCATTAAATATCAGTGTGCAGAGAGTGCAATCCTTCTCAGTCATCACATGGAAAACTTAAGGGATAGTCTAACAAGTAAATGTAGAGACACACAGTCTTAAGGTGAGTCCCAGGACGGAACGCAATGTGAGATTTCCAGAGTTGACTAACGAAATACGGAGATTATTCACAACACACTTTTGTATATGAGCTTGCTGTGAAGCATCCTGACCTTTTTTGAGAGTTCCTCCATTTGGTCATAAATATTTTCAATTCTTTCCCTTGAGTGTCTTGTTCCCATAACTGTTTTCTATTGGCAATCATTAAAGAAGGTTATAAAGTCAGAGGACTGATGCTTAGTTGGTCAATGAACGATACGTTTGATACTATGGCCATGTGTGGTGTATTTTCTCTCCGTGTTGTTTTGACCCATTCATAAACAACTGATAACAAAAAATCAAAATTGATTATGGAAGAAACAATAACTGAATTTGGACACACACACACACACACACACACACACACACACACAGGATTATCCTGCTTCATACCACGGTCATTTTCCAGTGGATGGAAAAGAGGTCTTTATTGTCCTGTAGCTTTCGAAGGCTGTTTTAAAGACAGCATAGCTTGATCTCAGTCTCCTTAATAAGCCTTGCTTAACTGGTGCTGCCTTGCCGCATTCATTGGCTTCAGACCTGAACAGCACAAGCCACAAGCATTTAAATCTGACTTGCTCTTGTTGAAAAAAAGATGCCCATTTCACTCTTTTGAAAACTGCCGTATGATAGAACTCGAGACCGGTGCTCGCAGGGTTTAACCTGGTGGCATTGACTAACCCACAATTTCGTCCCAATCCCCGGTGAACAGCTTCATTTGCTTTATATTCAAGTTTGGTTCTGCGGTTGGATTTTGAATTAAATTTGGACTGTTGGCATGTTGACCACAATATAACACCTCTGTATATCATTAATAGCTTAACAGAGAGCATTAGCACAATCTTGAAACCGTTGATGAGAGTGGGGTAGCTTCATGTAAAACAATGAATCTGAAATAAAACTTGTCATAATGAATAAACTACCCTGCACACCAGCCTTGTCTACTGTTTTGATCAAAGCGTCTGATAAAATGTACTTTGGTGTCAGATACAACCTACCTTTTTAGTGTGTCACCCCGCAAACCCTAAACCTGACAACAGCTTTTTGAATCCAGGCTGAATATGCCCAGAACTCTTGTCGCACATTTGAACAACAATAATCTTTGCTTTTACAGCAAATATCTCCAAAAAAATTTGGTGACGATATACCAGGGCAGTGTTCATTTGGTCAAAATCTCAGCTTAACCAAAATTTCAGTGCTCCCAAACTGTAGTACAGACAAGTTACAGAAACTACCTGAATATATTGTATAAAATAGAAAAAGAAAAATGCTCCTACATTGTCCCAGATTTCAGGAGGGAAACATGAAATACTATAAGGTTGTTTTTTCAGTTCAATTCAAGACACTGATTTGGGCACAAATGCTGTATTATGTTTTGTAGATTACATGTTTAGGTCATAATATTCATTCATACATTTATTCACTCACTCATTCATTCATTCATTTATTCATTCATTCATTATCAACACCGTTTATCTTGCAATTAGGGTGAGGAGGAGGCTGGAGCCTATCCCAGGTGTCATGGGGCAAGAGGTAGGGCTCATCCTGGACCGGTCACCAGTTGATCACAGGGCCACAGAGACATACAAACATTTACGTTTTCATTCATATCTCATATAGAGATATACAAACATTCACCCACTCATTCATACTTCTGGCCAATTTAGGGTCTCCATTGAACCTACTGCGTGTTTTTGAACTGTGGGAGGTAACTGGAGACCTGGGAGGAACAGGACACGGGGAGAACATATGAACTCCATACAAAAAGGCCTGCTGTCAGAATTGAGGGGACAGGGACCTTCTTGCTTGTGAGGCAGAGGCGGTGATATATTGTTCTGCATGAAGACTCTTTTGTTCAATAAACCAATATCTAAAAAGACCAAACCACCAAAACAAACGGGAAGAGATTTTTCTTATAAGTGTTGAGCTGAATCAAGAGTCCTTTCTTTCTTTCTTCTTCCATGACAACAAACTTTGAAGTCCGAGACAGAATCAGCCTCAGAAGAATTTAAAAAGTAAGCCACTGCCCATTCCCCACTAGAAGGTCAAAGATCATCGCAGACCTTCTTCTTTGATCACCTCTGTCCAGACTTTAGTGACAGTCTGCTGAATTGTTTCAGCCAACCTGAAACACCCCGAACAATCTCACTCACAATATCCTCCACAAAGACATGAAGCGCAGTACTTGATGTGAGGGGCAGGCTGGGAGAAATATGAAATTGAAAAAGTTCCTATGAAACTGACTACAAACCCAACTGAAGTTGAAATCAATATCCCAGAGGTCACTTAGATTGTTTGAGGCATTTTAACAAGAGTTTAAACTAATCAGATTTTATGCTGTATCCTACCTCTACTCCACTTACTCTCATCAGCTTTGCTCTCACCATTGTCTTTTAGGATCGACTGATATTACATCCAGAGAGATGCATGCAGTCTTGCAAGAAAGATCTTCTTAAATGTCCAATATTTCAGAATTAACACGTACTGTATGTTTTGGGGAGTTATCTGTCCCAAGATAAAACTCTGGACAAATTCAACATAAGGCATGTTCCTTTCTCATGTTGCTAACATAGTATTACTTTCTCCATCATGTTAGTCTGAATGTTAACTTTGCTGAGAACAAAAATATTTATTTCTTTTACTCTGGAGGGTGAATAACTGCTGATACAGAGTAATACAACATGATCCTCTTGGTATCTCTTCATGGATGGAGTTTGACCTTAGGGTTTTCTCTTTTCGCCATGCTGAGGTTCTGATTGGAAGCCAGGATAATTCCAGCCCACCTACTGTCATTTCATGCTGAAATCGGGTAGACAGACATTGAGAGGGTCATCCTTGAGTATCTGTAACTGTGCGTGTATGATGCTAGTGTGATTGTGGGTTTGTGTGTGTGTTTATGAGTGAGCTTTTTTTTTTCTGTATTTACAGCCCCTACACCCGGCAACCTATGTTATCCATAAGGGCCATGTTATGGCTATTTAAGGATTAAGACTTGATTTCCAGGACTAAAATTAGTTTGTGCTTGTAGAGGTTAGACTGAAAAAAAAAAAAAAAGATTCCTGGCAGACAGCAGGACAGAACAGGAATATTATTTTCTTTACTATAGTCTTCAGATGCATAAACTCCTTCCAAACTTTTGGGTGTTGACTGCTTTGTCGTGATGATCAGAATTCTCTCCTGTTTTAATAGACAATGAAACTAAGAGTTAGTTAAATGTAATAAAAGGATACCAACAGCTACTACGAAGAACAACAAGAATAACAATGACAATAATGATTATGATGACAATAAAAACATGTTGATGATGAATATATGACATAAAAGATTCAAAGATTCAAAGTGTGTTGATTGTCATATGCACAGTCTGGCATTTTGTCTCCCTGTGCAAGGAAATTCTTATTTTACTGTGCACAGTGAAGCCAGACAAGTAGTAATAAATAAACAATAGACATACTGTTGATATCTGCATTTGAGAAACTGCATTAGAGTTTGCTACTCTAAGGCATATGCATGAGATGTTTGGGTTGGGTTAGGTATATGGTTGGTTGAGGTACATCTTAACTTTTCCTTTCAGCTTTTCCCTTCAGGGGTCGCCACAGCGAATCAACCTTCTCTATCTAACCCTATTCTCTGTATCCTCCTCTCTCACACCAACAAATTTCATATTCTCTCTCACTATGTCCAGAAATCTTCTCTTTGGTCTTCATCTAGACCTCCTGCCTGGCATCACCAATTCCAGCATCCGTCTACCAATATATTCTCCATCCCTCCTCTGTACATGACTGAACCTTCTCAGTCTGGCTTCTCTGACCATCTCTCCAAGACAAACATGTGCTGTCCCTCTGATTGGCTCATTCCTGATCCTATCCGTGCTCGTCACTCTAAAAGAGAACCTCAACGTCTTCATCTATGCGACCTTTAGCTCTGCCTGCTGTCTTTTATTCAATGCCCGTCTCTAAACCATACAGCATTGCTGATCTCACCGGTGTCTTGTACAACTTTCCTCCCATTCTCGCTGATATTCTTCTATCACAAAGAACCCCTGAGACTTTTCTCCACCCATTCCAACCTGCTTGAAGCTATTTCTTAACCTCTCTTCCACACGCTCCGTTGCTCTGGACTGTTGACCCTAGATACCTCAAATCCTTCAACTTCTTGATCCTCACCACTGTCTCACAGCTAGCATACATGTCCTTGACCAGTCGAACATACCTCTCTGCTACTCCAGACTTCCTCATACAATACCAGAGTTCCTCTCTCGGCACCCTGTCGTATGCTTTTTCTAGGTCTACAAAAGCACAATGCAGCTCCCTCTGACCTTCTCTGTACTTCTCTATTAGCATTCTCAAAGCGAATGCTGCATCTGTGGTACTCTTTCTAGGCATGAAGCCATGCCTAGAAAGCATGCTGCTAACAAATACTGACTTCTTCTCTCAGTCTAGTTTCCACTACTCTCTCCCATAACTTCATTGTATGGCTCCCCTTTTCTTAAAAATGGGCACCATCACACTTCTTCTTCACACTTCAGGCATCTTTTCTTCCTCTAAGATCCTGTTGAATAATCTAGCCAGAAACTCTACCACTGCCTCTCCTAGACATTTCCATACCTCCACAGGTATATCATCAGGACCAACTGCCTTTCCATTCTTAATCCTCTTCAATGCCCTACTCACTTCACTTTTACTAATCTCTGCTACTTTGTGGTCTGCAATAGTCACTACTTCCCTTCCCTCGCTTTCATTTTCCTCATTCATCAACTCTTCAAAGTACTCTTTCCATCTTCCCATCACTCTTCCAGCATCTGTCAATACATTTCCCTCTCTATCCTTAATCACCCGGACCTGCTGCACATCCTTTCCATCTCTATCTCGCTGTTTTGCCAACCTGTATAAATCACTCTCCCTCCTTACTGTCCAACCAAGCATACAAGTCATCGTATGCCCTTTGTTTTGCCTTTGCTACCTCTATCTTTACCTCACGCTGCATCTTCTTGTACTCCTGTCTGTTCTCTTCAGTCTTCTCAGTGTCCCACTTCTTCTTTGCTAACCATTTTCTCTAGATACATTCTTGCACTCTCTCATTCCACCACCAGGTCTCCTTATCTACTTTCCTTCCAGTCGACACACCAAGTACTCTCCTACCGGTCTGCCTGATCACATTAGCTGTAGTTGTCCAGTCATCTGGTAGTTCTCCCTGACCACCAAGAGCCTTTCTCATCTCCTCCCTGAAAACCATACAGCACTCCTTCCCTTTCAGCTTCCATAACTTTGTTCTCTGCTCTACCTTTGTCCTTTTCATCTTCCTTGTCACCAGAGTCATCCTACAAACAACAATCCTATGCTGTCTGGCTACACTCTCACCGACCACTACTTTGCAGTCACTACATCTTGTATAGACGAGGTAATCTGAAAAAGATCAGTCTACCTGCGTGCTCCTACCTCCGCTCTTATAGGTTACCCTATGTTCCTGTCTTTTCTGGAAAAAAGTATTCACCACAGCCATTTCCATCCTTTTTGCAAAGGATACCACCACCTGTCCCTCTATGTTCCTATTCTGGATACCGAACCTGCCCATCACTTCTTCATCACCTCTATTGCCTGCACCAACATGTCCACTGAAGTCTGCCCGAATGACCACTCTCTCATTTCTGGACATCTTCTGCATCACTTCATCTAACTCATTCCAGAACTTCTTCTCCTCTAACTCACATCCTACCTGTGGAGCATAGTCACTAACAACATTGAGCATCACACCTTCAATTTCTAGTTTCAGGCTCATTAGTCTATCGGACATTCTTTTCACCTCCAGAACACCTCTCTTCTCATTCATCAGTTCTTCAAGGTACTTTTTCCATCTTCCATCACTTTTCTAGCATCTGTCAACACATTTCCCTCTCTATCCCTAATCACCCGAACTGTACACTGCTGTACATCTTCTCCATCCCTCTCTCTCTGTTTTGCCAATCTGTACCAATCATTCTCTCCCTGCTCACTATCCAACCGAGCATATAAGTCCTTGTACGTCCTTTTTTTTTGCCTTTGCCACTGCTATCTTTACCTTACGCTGCACCTCCCTGTACTGGTGTCTGTTCTTGTCAGTCCCCTCAGTTTCCCCCTTCTTCTTTGCTAACCGCTTTCTCTTATATACTCCTGCACTTCCTCATTCCACTACCAAGTCTTTTTATCAACTTTCCTTCCGGACGACATACCAAGGACTTTCCTACCTGTCTCCCTGATCACCCAAGCTATAGTTGCCCAGTCACCTAGAAGCTCTCCCTGACCAACCAGAGCCTTTCTCGTCTCCTCCCTGAAAACCATATAACACTCCTCCAGCTTCCACCACTATTTCGTCTGCGCTACCTTTGTCCTGTTGATCATCCTTGTCTCAAGAATAATCCTACAGAAGACCATCCTATGGTTTCTGTCTGCACTCTCACCTACCACTACTTGCAGTCACTGATCTCTTTCAGATTACCTCATCCATACAAGATGTAGTCTCCCTGCGTGCTCCTACCTCCGCTCTTATAGGTTACCCTATGTTCCTGTCTTTTCTGCAAAAAAATATTCACAAAAGCTATTTCCATCCTTTTTGCAAAGTCTACTACCACCTGTCCCTCTGCGTTCCTATCCTGGATACCCAATCTGCCCCTCACTTCTCCACCACCTCCATTGTTTGAACAAACATGTCCATTGATGTCTGCACCGATTACAACTCTCTCATCTCTTGGGATATTTTGCATCCTTTCATCTTGCTCACTCCAGAACTTCTCCATTTTGTCTCACTCACATCCCACCTGTGGGGCATAGCCACGAACAACATTTGGCATTACACCTTCAATTTTCATTTTTTGGCTCCTATGTCTATTTGACATTCATTTCACCTCCAGGACATTCCTAACAAACTCCTCCTTCAAGATAACTCCTACTCCATTATTCTTGCTGTCAGTACCATGATAGTACAACTTAAAACCTGCTCCTAAGCTTTTAGCCTTATTACCTTTCCACTTGGTCTCCTGGACACACAGTATGTCCATCTTCCTTCTCTGCATCATGTCAACCAACTCTCTACCTTTCCTTGTCATCATCCAAATATTCAAAGTGCCTACTCTCAATACCAGACTCTTGCCTTTCCTCCACGCTCTCTGCTTCTGAACCAGCCTTCCTCCTCTCCTTCTTCGACCCAAAGTAGCCCAATTTCCACTGGCACCCTTTAGGTTATCGGCACCAATGGCCGTTCCTCGACCGATCCGGTAGGAAATTCTTAGGTTTGATTCGCATATTTGGTTTTACGCCAGATGCCCTTCCTGATGCAACCCGCTGCATTTATCTGGGCTTGGGACCAGCTCAGGGAGACACTGGCCTGTGCCCCCCCTGAGGCTGACTCCATCTGACCCATGATGCCTTGAGGCTGCATAGGTATGTTTTTTGTTTAAAAAAAAAAAAAAAAAAAGTTAAAACGGGGGATCTCTTTTACATAATCCATCAGAACGAAAATCAATTTTCCCGAAACTGGTTGTTTACTTGTCTGAATGTCAAGCCTATGCTGAGGATATATTTAACAACGTCAACTGATAAACTAGGTTACCTAGAACACAGTAATTCTGACTCAAATATGCTTTCTATGTGTTGGTTTCTTGTTAATGGAGGTTGTTTTCATTGATTATGTTTTTAATCTTTTCTGGCTGGGTGCAATATCAAGTATAACTTCGGGAAATATAAATTGCTTCCCAAACAGAAAGTGCCTGGAACTGAAGCTCTCACAGCTGATGTTAGTTTCACCCTGCAGATGTCATTACAGCTTTGATACTAGAAAACATTTTAACTAGTTTTCCACTCTGTACTGCTACTTGCTTACAGAGGCAGTTTGCTTCTTCAAAAGTTGACTTTTACCTCAAGGGCAACCAAAATTTCAAGAAGATTTGCACATGGACTTACAGGCATGCAGAGGTACACAGCTTCACATTGTTCAAGACAGAAGACACACATTCGTACACATCCTGTTGTCATACTTTCTCTATGCCTCAACTGTTTAGCTCACTTTATTTTCCACAAGCCTGGGTTATGGGCAGCAAACCAAGGACATTGCAGAGATGAAAAAGAGAAGGAGTCAACAAAGAGAGACAAGGGTAGAGAAAATAACAAAAACACTGTAGCCTTTAAAGGTAAGGCTCTGATAGAGAAAAGAGGTTGAGGAGCACGGATGTATAAAGCGGAGTAGGGAGCATGAGAGAGTAAGCACTCACCGGAGGGGAGTTGAGAAAAGTCGCTGAAAAGTAACTGGGGGAATGAATGAGATGAAGAGTTGGAAAACAAGCCGTTAAAATAAATAGACAGGGGAAATTAGTGATCATGTGTTAACCATTAAAAGATAATTGGTTGTGCAGGAATGCATATGAATTCAGAAATAATTTTTCTTTGGAGTAGGTTTTACCTTCACAATTACAATGATTTAACAAACCCCATACAAAAATTATAATATTTCTAATGACAATTTAAAAATAAAATAAAATGATATAATACTAAACTCTAAATCCTAAATTCCAGGTGATGATACTGTTGGGATACGGCTGCTGCTCGTCAAGTAGCAGCAATGCAGGATTGAAATGCAGCAGGTGGGAGTCATTAAGCCTCGTTGGGCTGAGAATAAAAGGAGCCATTTAGCCAATCCCTCACGGCTAGATTGTTGCGTCTCACACCCCACCCCATGTCATGCCCCCTTCCTTGCAAGGTTCCTCACCCCTGGGTCCAGAGACAACCCGGACCCAGGACAGCCCTCACTACTTCAATAAAGTCCTTGAATACCTTATCTCCTGGGAGTGTCCTTTCATTTGGGTCAGATAGCTTCACATATGAACGATACAGTTTTGTTGACTAATTTGGCATGAGATAAGGCAAAAGATAAATAAGGCAAAAGATATTTGACTATGGGTTGAAAAAAACAATGTAATGTGAAGCAAACATGATGCCAGCATTATTCATTTATCAGAAAAGATCAACAAAGACATACCCTGGAAAACAAAACAAAACCCAGAAGCAGCATATTGTACTGCCGGTCTCTTTATTCCTAATGGGATAAGTGAAAATGCGTCCATGTCCCCGATACATTATACTTGTTTTGTGTATCAAATCTCATTTTTAAAATGTAAAGCTCCTATAAATGACAGAGCAATTTGGCATTTGCGTAGACCTCTTCAATTAATATAATTTTGATTTGAGATTCATTTTGAAACTCTCAGTTGATATAAGATGAATTCCATTTGTGCTGTTCATCTTAGATTCAGAAAATGTTCTCAGAAATACACAGTTGACAAGACTTGCTAACTCAAGGTAATTTTGAAAGACTTTGTGATGAATAGGCTCACATGAACAATTACTTGCAGGTCAAAATATAATGAAAATAATAAAAATTCAAATATCATAGAATAAATTAAATTGACAAGATTCATATTTTATTCAGAAATCAACACCAAAATCAAGAAACCCAGACCAAAAACATCTTGGTTTCTAAATAATATAAATACAAGCAAGTGTAGATTAAAATCATTTAAGATTCATCTGCTCCGTTTCAACTCCACCATATACATTGACGGCCATCATAAAGAGCAATCCGACCATATCCATCGTCACTGACAGTGGTTCGGAAACTTCAGGAACTAACTACATTGTCAACAACTGTTACAAGTCAAACTCCCAAATACACCCACTATAAATCGAATCACTTCACCACTGATGGAGCGCAAAAAGTGTGAAGGAGATAATTTCTGACCACTTTCATCCAGCACAGCGTATATTCCAGTTAGAGTCACTACAATTCACTGCCCACTTCCACAATTTGTTTTATAGCTTCGCCCTGACTGTGAACTCACACAGATAACCCTGTACATACTATTTAAATCACAATATTTATAACTATGATCATACGCTGTTTTGCCTTGCATCTGGTTTATTGGTCTGTCTGTGTTTGACCCTGCTTGTAAGACAATTCTTTAGCTCACCTTCAAAATGCCAAATTACATAAAATTGTTCCAAGGGAAGCCCCATCCTGGCACAAGAGAGCCATGAACTAAGTGAAATTAAAAAGTGAAACTGAAACAAAGCACTTTCACATATTTTACAAAGCCAACTACGTACAATCATATTGGATAATGATAATTCATTACAATAATGAGTTGGAGTTGTTGGCCTCATGGAACTTCCTTTCACTGATTTTACATTTGATCCCACTCCGGCAATCACTTTATGTTCACCGTACCTCATCAAATTTAATGAATACTTCTAAACAAATAAAGAATTACATTGTTTTTATAGGATCCATGTCGTAGGTTGCTGACATTTGCTGATCAAATTCCAAGGCACTCTGATGTGTCTTCTTCACAACTTCATTGAGTCTTGATTTTGAATTGTTTTTTGTTTCAAATGAAAAAAGAAGGAAAGACTATTTGAGTGTATTTTTCTTATTTCAAAAAGGAGAAGGGAGGCAAAATTGTGCAGCATGCATTATTCAACCATGTCAAGTCACGGATGCATTAAATCTCTGATGGCTGCTTCATGCTGGAAATGTTATATCTGACCTCTGGATCTGCAGGGTAAGTTTGCCCCATTGACCCTCCATGTGGTGTGAGAGGAGGTGGCGTCAAAGGTTGCCGCTAAGCTCAGAGACCAGTGGTGGGAAATGATTGTGATTGATGTGAGAAAGTGGAGGGGTCGCGCTCCAGCCTCTCCATCAATGGTTTAGGCTAAAAATGTGACGGGGGGAGTAATGCACACACATGTAACACCTACAGATATGTCTTTTCTTTCTGCTTTTAATACAGGCCAACCTTCAACTCACTCACACCTTGTCCCCAATGTGTCCATCAGTCTTCCTGTCAGCTGCTGATGCTAATCAACACAGACAGCCAAAACACACCGCTCTGCATGGTGTTTCGCTTCCCTCTCTGTCTTGTCAACCCTCCATCTTACTAAACCTCAACGCTCCTGTTCTCTCCCGCATTGCTCCTTGAAGTAACGTGGTGTCAATGGGTGACATTGAGGGGATTATTGTATTTCTATTTTATTGTTTTCTGCAAAAGCGGGAAGCAGCCTTTGATTTGACCCAACTAAATCTAAATTATGAGTTATTTTGAGGTCATTAACATGTTCCTTTTCATCCTATTATTGTTCTCAGTTGTTCCTCCCACACCTTATGCTGTACTTTTCAGTCAATGTGGGAGGCCAATGTGGTCATTAAATCCCACAGATGAGCCACACTAAAGTAAAAAAAAAAACAGATCCTGGGAAATTATTGATGACAATAAAGACCTGGCATATTAAAACAATTTCCAAGTTTCACTACTGGCCACAGTTCCTAAAATTACCTTAAAATTACCCACTACGGGACCGCTTACTCTTTCACTTCTCTTTCACCCTCCTTGTCCACCTTTCACCTGGTCTCTGGCCTCTAAAATTTTTGGGTTTTTTCATTTGCATCTGATAACTGCTTATTAGGAATTACAGCCCGGTGGAATGGCTGTTGGGGGTTAATTGTTATATGGACGTTGACCATGGAGGTCTTAATGGAACTGGGAACGAGTTTAGCAGAGTGACAAAATATTCATCGCTCTTCTTGCCTACCCCTCCACACACACACACACACACACACACACACACACACACACACACACACACCACCCTCAGACTTAGGCCTGCCTTGTAACTTTTTCTCCCACTGCAATGGCAACTTGTTTTTCTTCTGGCGGTCAAATGAATGAATATGCCATCACATACAAACACAACAAGGGATACTCTGACTTTAATCCACCTTCCCCCTCTCCCCTTTCCCTCTGTGTAATAAAAATGTTAATTGAAACAAAGCCTGCCAAAAGAAATGCAATTGCCTTACGTCCGTGAGTGAAATTGTGAAATATGCTCGTGTTTAAGATTAAGAAGCATCTCTTGCTGTCTCTCCCTCACAAACTCAGGCGAATGATTCAGGTTGTCTGCCCACATGTGTGGGGGACTGTTATAGCTCTGTGATGATGCAGTAGAGAGCTCAGACTAGCTGGAGAAAGTCATTAATTTTTTTTCTGCTCTAACGATTCAAGGCAAAAGCTGGTCTACACACAGAGCTCATATGAGGACACAGGGGGAGACAGCTCGAAGCACATGCAAACACTCCCATGCACTCACACGCACATGTACACACACAAACAAATACACAAACATAAGCACTTTCAAGAAAAGCAACACTAGAGCTGACCCATTCCCATAAACGATAATAACCTCTGCACACAGCTTTTTAGTAGTAAGAAAAAAAATAAAAAGTAATGAAATCTTTAAAAGGTCTGGTGTGAAAAACTTTTCTTGAATGGCAACAGAAAGAGGAACAGCTTGCAAACTTATAGTCAAAGATTTCCTTCAGGACTGTTTTGATATTTGCCATGTCGTGTTGAAACAAATTATACTGTTTCACCATTCTTGTCATGCTCAGGCCTCGATTTTGTGCAACAGTAATGCATAATGAAATAAGACCAATTCATATCAAAAATCAAATAAACATATTCCCTTTGTATGTAATTATTGAATATTAGAAAGAGCTGTGGTGCAGGGGTGGGCCCCCCTGCAATGAGGTTCCATGATTGAATTCAGTGACTGAGTAAGGTTTTCTTTTTGTTGAGTTTGCACATTCTCCCCCTGCCTGTCTAGGTTCTCCAGCTTCCTCCCACAGTCAAATACATGAGAGGTTTATTTGAAGACTCACAACTATCGTATGCTTGTACGTCTCAATATGTGACCCTGTGAAAGGCAAGTGAAAGGTTGAGAATGTTCCATGCCTTAATAATGAGATTGTTTAAAAAAATCCCCATGTTTTCCTTTGATTCGCTGTGGGGTGTGAATGTCATTGATAATGGGGAATGAATAAATTAATGAATAGAATTGATGAAACAGATGGAAAGCAACATGCACTACTTCCTCTACCTTTTGAAAACAATTTATATATATATATATGGTTAATACTGCTGTGAGCTATGGAGACACCTTACAGTAAAAGTTTATACATACATATATATATATATTCTTATATATCTATATCTTCTTGTTGCTCACCCCCCCAAAAAAACCCAAAACAAAGCAAAAAAATGAAAAACAGACATCAGGAAGGAGGCCGGTAAGCAGGGGACGTGATCTCTCAACAACTATTGGTGTCTTGGATCCTGAAGTGAGCAAAGTGACCACTAAGGAGCAGCAAAACCTGGTAAGGTCATCAGATACACCCTCATTTGACTTCTTATGCTAACTCCCCTGAAGCAGTGGAATCTGAATTACAGAAGTTGCTGCTGGAAATGAAAGGAACATTGTATACACTGACGATAGAACAACTGATTAAAGTATGTGACGCACTTCAAATCTCTGGAGAAGGGAAAGATTATGTAACTGTCAAAACACGTAGCCAGCTAGTCTCACATGTCACAAAGTATATTGAACTTGAAAAATTTGCTGGCTTGGAGGATGAAGGCATGTCTGAGCTCCTTAATGTTCATGATGCTTTAAATGGGATACGAACAGCTGAAGAACCGAGGAGACCCTTCAGACGAAGGCAGCAGCACGGAGGCAGCAGCACTGAAGCTCTTATATAGGAAAAGAAGAATGCAATGTTTGGTCTGATGAAAAAAAGTATAAATTAACCCTGAGTTTGCAACAAAGACTTCAAAATTTCAGGACTAACAGGAGAGCTTGGACAAAAAGATAGACTAACCTTCTCCAGCCTGACTAGGCCAATTGAATATGGACCCAATAAAGGCTACCCGGAATCAGATCACTGATGCAGTCGTCCACGCCATCACACCCGGTCTGCAATTAAGGAGCTACCTCGAAGGAAGAGAAAACCTCACATTGCCTGAACTTAGGCGAATCCTTAGATCTCATTATCAGGAAAGAAGTGCTACAGAATAATACAAGAAACTCACGTCAGAAGTCCAAGGAAACAGAGAGACTCCCCCAAATTTCCTGATAAGAGCCATGAGGCAGAAGATCCTGTTTGGTTCACAGGAAGTTGAGTCGAGCCTCAAGTATGATCCAGCACAAGCCCAGAGTTTTTTCATGCACAGTGTCCTGACTGGTTTGTGGAATGACATCATTGAAAGTTATTTGCTGCTGTACCTCCTGGAAAAACACTTGTGATGAGCTTCTGCTGGAGAAATTGAACATTGCATGCACAAACAAAAAAGAGAGGCAAAACTAGAAACACTCAGCCCACTACAAGTAACCAATGTTAACACTGTCCAGTCCAGTGAACCCCCAGTGGAAAAGAAAAGCACTATGCAACAAAACACAGTCGCTCTACCTGCTGATATTCTCCCAGAAATTAAAGAAATGCATTCAGACATGGAAATGCTGAAAGACCTGAGGGCTGAGGTTTCCCATATCAGAGAAACTATTGAAAAATCAACACCTGTACCCCCACAGTATCAATTATTAAGCAGAGAGCAAGAAAGTTTATCTCACCTTTGCCAGTGTTTGCACCCCGCAACCAACCTTCCTCAATGTTGAAACAAGATGGTATGCAGTTCTACCAACCACAACCGGCAGCTGCAGTGGAGGAGTACCGACCAGCATTGGGGCCTGGATATGAATGAGGGCCAGCACAGTTCGGGCAAAGATTTTCTCCACAGTAATATTGCCAAACCCCCACATCCCTGCCCTAAGTGTTTTGCTTGTACGCAGGCAGGTGAGGAATACTGTCAGCACTGTTTCAGATGTGGAAGTGGTGAGCATTTTCAATCAGGCTGTAAAGTACAGAGACTGACAAAGCCAGCCACGGCTGAGCCCTTTAAACTAAGGGGGGTTGCCCTTACAGGACACAGAGCAACCAGTAATATATATAGGTCCCACTGCTGTGCAACTTGTAAGGAAGAGAGAAAAATTAAAGAACTGAAATGTTCTGTTTGTAAGATTACATGGTATTGCCTTAAATAATGCCAAGAGACTCACTGGCCTTCACGCAATCAATACTGTAAGCCATACACATGTTCCAGCATTTAGAGGCAGACAATATCTTCATGTGAGAAGACTAAACGCAAAAAAATTGTGAATCATTGAATATGCCAAATATAAGGGAGCGAGGAGGGAAGAAATGTACCATTAACTGTTTCCTGCACAAACAGAGAATCCAGGCACTTTGGGACACAGGCTCACAAATCTGTGCTGTAAATGAGGTCTGGAAAGAACCAACTTACCTGATGTGAAGCAAAGGGATATAGCAGAGCTGTTTGACCCACTTGACCCTTTGCAAATCTAAACAGCCAATGGATCAGAAATGCTGTATGTTGGTTGGCTGGAAGTAAGTTTTAAAATGACTGCTAATGATGACCTACTGATAATACCCATGTTAGTGCTAAGAGGCAATCAACAGCATG
The DNA here is from genome assembly GCA_901007705.1 of Fistularia tabacaria. Lineage (NCBI taxonomy): Eukaryota > Metazoa > Chordata > Actinopteri > Syngnathiformes > Fistulariidae > Fistularia > Fistularia tabacaria. The sequence goes on along the minus strand of CAAKHD010035191.1, from coordinate 143,252 downwards.
TCCAATCATCGGCTATAATGTCATTGAGTACTTAACGGTAAACACTGTGCAGGATCAGACAACAAACAGGGACAGAGAAAATCTCATGAAAACTGTCAAAATAGCTTTCCCCCACTTGAAGAAAAGGAATTAAGTTAATGTCTTTATTAACGCAGTGAGTGTGGGGCTGACCTACACAGACACAATGTGAGAACAGCAAATGAAAGAGTCAATGTACCTTAATGCAGCTCCATTCAAATTGAATGTCAAATGCAGGCTCCACCTTTTGAGGAGGACTGATTTTCAAGACCTCTAAGATTACTACAGAAAGAAAATGAAAAAAGAAAAAAGCTCTGGCATCAAATTTCCAGGAAGGACCGTCTGTCTGAGCAGTGTATCCATCCATCCATCCATCCATCCATCCATCCATCCATCCATCCATCCATCCATCCATCCATCCATCCATCCATCCCTCCATCCATCCATCCATCCATCCATCCATCCATCCATCCATCCATCCATCCATCCATCCATCCATCTTCTGCCGGTTATCCAAAGTTGGGTCATGGGGCAGCAGCCGGAGCAGGGAGGCCAAGACTTCCCTCTCCCCAGCCACATGGTTCAACCCTATCTCAAAGGGAGAGTCCGGGCACCCTGGGGAGAAAACTCATTTCGTGATCTCGTTCTTTCGGTCACTCCCCACAGCTCATGACCATAAGTTAGGGTAGGAACGTAGATTGACTGGTAAATTGAAAGCTTTGCCCTCTGGCTCAGCTCCCTCTTCACCACGACAGACCGGTACAGAGTCACTTGTAGACTGGTTGGGCAAACTCCCATAACCCCTTGAGAACCGTGCAGAGGGTATAGAGCTGGTCCACTGTTCCACGACCAGGACGAAAACCTCATAGCTCCTCCTGAATCTGAGGTTCAACGACCCGCTGGCGGACCCTCCACTCCAGTACCGCTGAATCGCTGAATAGACCTTAACAAGGAGGCTGAGGAGTGTGATCCCTCTATGGTTGGAGCACACCCTCAGGTCCCCCTTTTTAAAAAGGGGGATCACCACCCCGGTCTGCCAGTCCAGTGGCACTTCTACCGACGTCCATGCAATGCTGCAAAGGCGTGTCAGCCAAGACAGCTCAACAGCATTCACAGCCTTGCGGAACCTAGGGTGGACCTCATCCACCCCCAGGACCCCGTTACTGAAGAGCTTTTTGACTACTTCATCAACTTCAGCCCCAGAAATAGGTGGGTCCTATACTGATTCCCCCGGCTCTGCTCCCTCATTGGAAGGTGTTTCGTTGGGATTGAGAAGGTCAGAGAAGTATTCCTGACACCGATCTGCAACAGCTTGCGTTGAGGTCAGCAGCGCCTCGCTACCACTGTACACAGTGTTGACGGAGCACTGGTTTCCCCTCCTGAGCTGCCAGAATCACTGTCATTCTCAAGGATAGATGATGACATTGGCTGTGTGAAAAATTTACCATTTTAGATGCATCAGGCAGAACAGCTGTAGACAATTTTTTTTAATAACCAATCTTTGAGGTTTGCCTTTCCAATGAGAATACACCACGACCAGGGTGAATTTGAAAACCAACTATTTGCGCAACTGAAAAACTATTGTGGGGTTGCAGGGTCGAAAACTACTCCCTACCATCCCCAATGGAATAGACAGGTTGAGCGGTTCAACTGGACACTACTCCAGATGCTAAAGACATAAACAGAAAGACAAAAGATGAATTGGAAAGACTCACTGACCAAACTTACCTATGCGTACAATTGAACTTGCAGTGAGGTGGCGGGTTTCTCTCCTTTTTACTTGTTGTATGGACGCTCTCCAAGGTTACTAGTAGACATGTTGTTCAAATGAAACTCAGGTCAAGGGTTCAGCGATCACCATGAGTACAAGAAGAAGTGGAATCAGGGTATGGAAGAGGCATGTGAGATCACAAGAGAGAATGCTCACAAAGCTACTGCAAGGAGGAAAAGGCAGTATGACAATAGAGTGAAAAGTTCAGTATTACAGTCTGACGATCTGTCTGACGATCTATCGATCTGATGACGAAGAGGAGGATGTTGGTGAATACCTGGTGCCACTTCAGCAGCAACTGCAGCCATGCCAGCCTCAACCGACAATTCCTGTAAGTATTGCTGAACCTGCTGGACTGCCGGAGAGAGAACATGGTGAATCAACTTGACCCCATGCCCGAGGGGCAGGGCAGTCATGTTGAGGACCAATCCGCAGAGGATACTGTTCCTCCAGTTGATCCAAGTGAGCAAAACCGGACTAATGGGCAGGGGTACCAATGGCCCTGACGACAGCGGAGTAGCCAAAGATCTCCACATATAATTGACTTGGCTCACCAGCTTGCCACAACGGAAGAACACTGCCACATCACAAAAACATGATGGTGCCATGGACACAGTATGTTCAGCCGTTTTGATCGACCAGCAACCCCATGGACGTGGGTGGTAGACGACACACACACACACACACACACACACACACACACACACACACACACACACACACACACACACACACACACACACACACACACACACAAACACACATGCACACAAATTCAAATCACATGACTGAACTGAGCAAATGCAAATATATTACAACCAAGACACTGTGAAGGGACTGTTAAACACGACATATTTGTATGGACTGTGAGTCCAGCTTAACATACACATCTACGATGTCTTGCATCACATTTGACTCTAATGGACCTTTATTGAAGGAGAGTGTAGACTCTTTGAGCATGAGGTTCAACAATGGACTGTGCGTGAGAAGATCAACACTGTTGCACACAACAACGGAGACTGGTGAAAGACTGGGTATTGACCCACATGAGAACATGTATGAAAAGAGTTCCAGCTTGAAAACTGTCCTTTTTGAGTATTCACCCAAGTGAAGACATGTACAAAAAGAGTTCCAGTCTGTAAATTTGCATGTGTGATGCATAAGGTTGAGCACAAAGCTTATAATATAATATAATGTTGCACTGCGAGTATTGATGGTAAGTGGTTACCCCTCATTTGCACCATATGTCGTATGTCTGGCTGTTAGGGACAAAATCTATCTTGAGGGGGAGTATGGGGAATATGTCATTTTTTGCCCGTTATTTTTGGTACTTTTGAGTCCATCCATCCATCCATCCATCCATCCATCCATCCATCCATCCATCCATCCATCCATCCATCTTTCACCGCTTATCCATGATCAGGTCATGGGGGCAGCAGCCGGAGCAGGGAGGCCCATACTTCCCTCTCCCCAGCCATATGGTCCAGCTCTTTTGGGGGGACCCCAAGGCGCTCTAAGGCTAGTCGAGAGACATAGTCTCTCCAGCATGTCCTGAGTCTTCCCTGTGACCTCCTCCCAGTTGGACATGTCCAGTATACCTCCCCCGGGAGACGTTCAGAAGGCATCCTTACCAGATGCCTGAGCCACCTCATCTGACTCCTCTCCATGCCGAGGAGCAGCGGCTCTCCTCCGAGTTCCTCCCAGATGGCTGATCTCCTCACCCGATCTCCAAGGGAGAGTCTGGCCACCCTGCAGAGAAAACTCATTTCGGCCACTTGTATCCGCGACCTTGTTCTTTCGGTTACTACCCATAGCTCGTGATCAAAGGTGAGGGTAGGAACATAGATCGACTGGTAAATTGAGAGCTTCGCCTTCTGGCTCAGCTCCCTCTTCACCACGATAGACCGGTACATAGTCCGCATCACTGCAGACGTTGCCTGTCGATCTCTAGCTCCATTCCTCCCTCACTTGTGAACAAGACCCTGAGATACTTGAACTCCTCCTCTTGGCGCAGGACCTCTTCCCTGACCCAGAGTGGGCATTCCATCGATTTCTGGTTGAAGACCATGGTCTCGGATTTGGAGGTGCTGATCCTCATCCCGGTTGCTTCGCACTTGGCTGAGAACCCCTCCAGCAGGAGCTGGAGATCATGGCCTGATGAAGCCAACAGGACCACATCATCTGCAAAAAGCAGAGACTTGATTCTGTGGCCACCAAACCAGATCCCCTTGACGCCCTGGCTGCGCCTAGAAATTCTGTCCATAAAAGTTATGAACAGAATCGGTGACAAAAGGCAGCCATGGCGGAGTCCAACTCTCACCAGATACGGGTCCAATTTACTACTGGCAATGCAGACCAAGCTCCGACACTGGTACCTCATATTCCTGGAGCACCCCCCACTGGACTGTTCGTGGAACACGGTCGAATGCCTTCTCCAAATCCACGATTCAACGACCCGGCGGACCCTCTTCTCCAGCACCGCTCAGTAAACCTTACCAGGAATGTGATCCCCCTGTAGTTGGAGTTGCTGCAGAGGCGTGTCAACCAGGACAGCCATACAGTATCCAGAGCCTTGAGGAACCCAGGGCGGACCTCATCCAACCCTGGGGCCCAGCTGCCGAAGAGCTTTTTGACTACTTCAGCAACTTCAGCCCCAGAGATAGGCTTCCTCTTTTGAAGGTGTTTCAACAGGATTGAGCAGGTCAGAGAAGTATTCCTGCCACTGATCTACAACGTCTTGCGCTTAGGTCAGCAGTGCCTCGCTCCCACTGTACATGGTGTTGATGGAGCACTGCTTCCCTCTCCTGAGACGTCGGATGGTGGACCAGAATCTCCTTGAAGCCCACCAGAGGTCATTCTCCATGGCCCCCCTGAACTCCTCCCACGCCTGAGTTTTTGCTTCGGCGACTGCCAAAGCGGCATGCTGCTTGGCTTGCCGGCACCTGTCAGCTGCCTCCGGAGTTCCTCAGGCCAAAAAGGCCCAATAGGACTCTGTCTTCAGTTTGACAGCATCCCTCACTGCTGGGGTCCACCAGTTCGAGGGTTGCCGCCCCGACAGTCACCGACCGCCTTATGGCCGCAACTATTAATTGCCACCTTGACAATGGAAACGTGTAACATGGCCCATTTGGACATGTCCCCCGCCTCCCTCGGGTTGTGGTTGTAGCTCTGCTGGAGGTGGGAGTTGAAACTCCTTCTCACAGGGAACTCTGCCAGACATTCTCACTTTACGTTTGGGTCAGCCAGGTCTGACCGGCATCCTCCCCCACCATCGGAGCCAGCTCACCACCAGGTGATGATCAGTTGACAGCTTCACCCTTCTCTTCACCCGGGTGTCCAGGACATGCAGCCGCAAGTCCAACGGTACGACCACAAGGTCGATCAAAGAACTCTGGCATAAGGTGAGTTGGTGCCAAGTGCACATATGGACAATTTTATGCGTGAACATGGTGTTTGTTATGAACAATCCATAACAGGCACAGAGGTTCAACAACTTAACACCACTCCAGTTCACATATTGGGGCCCGTTCCTCCCAATCATGCCCTTCCAAGTCATACTGTCGTTGCCCACATGAGTGTTGAAGCCTCCCAGTAGAACGAGGGAGTCCCCAGAAAGAGCAATCTAGCAGTCCCTCTAAGGATCCCAAGAAGGGTGGGTATACTGAACTTCTGTTGGGTGCATAGCCACAAGTGACAGTCAGAACCCGTCCCCCCAGGGAGCGGTGTCGGAGGCTAGTCTCTCGTCCACCATGTTGGCAAACCCCTCCACCACGATACGGTGGCAGCTCAAGGAGGATCCATCAATCATTTTAAGTGAATAACTCTGAGACAGGATTTGTCCATGTTGCAGCATAAATTCAAAGCCTCATTACAAAACCATTCTCAGTTTATTAATTAAATCTACTAGCTGAAAATACTATACAATTTCAGCCAAATACTATCTGCCTGAAATCTGCAAAAAAAAAATGGTGAGGAAACACAAAAACCCTGCAGGACTAGTTTTTACACAACATAACCCCCAAAAAATCGGAGATAACTTTCATTTTAATGGGTGATTTAAAATATAATCTTTGCAGAGCTTAAAATGCGGTCCACTGAGGGAGAGCAGAAAGGCCTTTTTTTCTGCCCTTTTACCTGTGACACAAAATGCGCTATCTGTCCATACTCCAAACCAGGAAGTAGAAAAAAAAAACAACCTTGCCTCCCTTTAGCTTGAGAATTTTTAAAGTTCAAACTCAAGGGAATCTAACCCCCCCCACACCCCCTTGGATGTTGAGTCGGGACATGTTTTACATGTTCAGCGCTGATAAAATTGAGCGATGGGATGATTTCAAAGGCAAAGGGAGGCTTGGAGCCTTTTAAAACTTTTTTTTTCTCTGAAAGTCCCTCCCTCATCTCTCTGATCTATGAGGAGATGAAAGTCAAAGCCTAATGTTTGCTAAGTGACATTTCTCCATCTTTGATCTCCATCACTCATGCAGACAGACATGCAGACAAAAAGCACACAGATTTTTTCCTATCCCTTTCTGTGAGTTTTGGCCTTCCTCTGTCTGTCACTTCTGCTCCCTATCTCTTTACTTGTGACATTTGACTGCCCACAAATCCCCTGTTTTTAAATTGGTTACTTCCACCAAATCAGATATTTTAGGAGGGGTAAACACTTGCGCAGTTTTTTTTAAGCCTTTGTTTGCTCCATAAGCTTATCTCTGTTGTTTTATCACTGTGTAACCTTGAGATAAAGATATGAATGACACTGGATGCTGCCGCTGTGCAATTAATCACAGGAGTGCACACTCATACCCGTACACAGATCAGGCAATCATCTGTTTGTGTACATGGGCTAAAAGACACACAGACACACTCAGACATATACACACATGCACAAACTAAGGTGAAATCTCAGTAAGGGTCATGGTGATTTGCAGCAATGTTACTACATAAGACACTCTCGTATACATGTTTTTCCAATTTTCTCATCATCTGCACATCACTATGCTACCGCTGCCATCTAATCACCTGAAGACAGCTCACACACAGGGGACATAATTATATTTCCAGCTAGCTTTCAATGTCAAAGATCTCACAAAACAAACAAACAAAAAATTTGACTCTTCCTTTTGTCTGGTAATAAGAATGATGTATCATCAATGATACAGCTTAGACTGTTTATAACAGACGAGAAGTGATGGATTTGGGATGATGAGGTATTTATTTGTAGCCCTTTCTGGTATTTTCGTGTTTCTACTGGAGGAGTGTAACTTCTGATGAGTATCAGCGTAATTTAGTGATGTCTTTTAATGACAGCTGTTATAATTTGTCCTCATGTTAACAGTGTTTGTGCCAAAACTTTGGTTGATTTAATGATGTGGCAGAGATGGAGGGGGCGAAATAAATATGTTTGTGGTAATTGCGAAGAGAGAGCAGTCAGTGTGTGTTGACTGAGTCAGCCAAGAAATTCAGCCTCTATGCCTCTCTCTCCACTTCCACCCACTTTTGCACCGAAAACAGCACTTAATCACTTTCGGTCAACAACTAAACTCCACCTGAAGCTTATTTGGCTATCTCAAGCATCTTGTTCCACAGCAGGATTTACTCTCCCCTTTTGGCCATCTCTTTTTTTCTTTTTTTCAAATTGTGTGGCAGCTTGCCCATTTAATTGTGATAATTAAAGTGCAAATATATGTGTTTTTTTTGTGTATTTTTGTCAACTTTTTTTTTTCTTAGATGTGGGATGGTGACAATGTCACAGTAGGGTCATCATTAAAAATGGCAGTCTCAGCAATGAATGTTTGGCATACACTTTGTTCTGGTGCTGCTGAACAGGAGAATTGAAACAACCCCCCCAAAAAAATAAAATGAGCAGTGATTCTGAATCAGGGAAAAATTGTTGGTCAAACTCAAACGCTGTTAAATAAAGGTGTTGTTTAATTTATGCACTCTATTTTTTCAACTATGCAGTAACTGAAGAAGCCGAGATATGATGATTCACAGCCCTGTCACCATTGGTCGAGAAGGTCTAAATAACTCAACATTACACAAACATATAGTTAGGCAATCTTAAGGCACAGCCACCATGTAATATCCATTTTCAACAATGAAAGAAATAGAAATCCAATAACTGGGTTTTGAAATCAGACAAGATGAGGTCAGAGTTCTATGCATTTTGCAGTAGCCTGATCAATGCTCTTGTGATTCTCTCTGTTCAACAAACTACTACTATAAGATACTCTACCAACCTGTCTCACTGAGTTAGATGCATAATGTCTGTTCATATTTCCCATCGTGTGACATATGTAACTGAATCTATTAAACAATGTCAAATAAAATTGTTAACAGCAGTTGTGAATGGGAAGTGTTGTGATGTAAAAGTATATTCACTACTCAGACATTAATTCATTCATTTATTATCTTTGCCACCGAAGGCCAGTTGATTGCAGGGCCATATGTAGAGACATACAACCACTCACTCCCTCATTCACAAGTCTAGCCAATTTAGGGTCTCCAATGAACCCACTGTATGGCTCTGGACCTAGGGAGGAAACTGAAGAACCCGGTGGAAACTCAGATTTGCAGACATGGGGGGAACATGCAAACTCCACACAGCCCCTGTCAGAATTGAACCAGGGACCTTCTTGCTGTGGGGTGGAAGTTTTAACCATATGAGAATTATAAATCCACAACACAGGTTGAAAGCTTTGGGTCTGAGAAGCCAATGGCAGGAGTGATAACTCTAGGATTTTATAAATGTGTACTTTGACAGACATATGAATTTTGCTGCCTCAGTAGTGCAACATGAGCAGATCTGACAATAATCACGACAATGAATTCCATTAAATTTTGGTCCTATCCTGGATCTATTTTCATGCTGTCTAAACTGATTATCAACATATTTTTTTCAGCTGTGATACTGGCTGATTTTTTTCTGGAAAAAAGTATAAAAAATTGTATTCACTGTAAAACTAACAAAGAAATAGTGGGCCTTTTGCCGTACATGGACAGAGACTTATAATGGCCTTCTCCAATACTGAGGCAGGTCCCAAAGATAGAATGGCTGGAACAGGGGAATTTCACCTGACCTGGGGTATCTGAAAGTGAACTTTTCACAGTCTGTGTCCTGTCATTTGTGTTACTGATCATGGATTAAATATTGTAGTCCCACCTCATCTTGGTCAATCAAGAAATTCTGTCTCTGTGATCAGTGAGAGATTTGGAGTCAGCCCAGTCTTAGTCTTTTCTTCTCATCTTATATCCAGTCATCAGTATCTATTACAACATTTTATAAGCTCAGAGGTGCAAAGATACTGTTCATTTTTATGAAAGACAAAGATCCACTATGCCCCCATTTCATCTTCCCACTATTGCCCCCTTTCCCAGGTCCACTATCCCTGCACTGGGAGTCTTACTGATCCTCCAAAGAACTGGCATTTCATTGTCCATTTTGAAAAGGCGAGGGTGGTAGACAAAATCAACTGGCAATTTAGTGAAACATTGCATCAAGTTAACATAGATCGTATCAAGGAATAATGCAAAACTAGAGAGAGAGAGAGAGACAGAAAGAGAGAGAGAGAGAGAGAGAGTGACAATTCCTGCAATTGCTTCAGTAAGCTTAAACATCTTGGAGAGAAGTTGTTTGGCAGACAGGCAGTTGGAGCCATGTTCAGTGTGGAGAGACCAAGGATGTTTCTTTGATGTAATATTCCACACTAACGGGGGGTATCCACATGGATGATGGTTTGTCTCCAGTGATTGGAAATTCTATCAGAGGAAATGTTTTCAGAGACGACTTCCATAAAGGAGATTTTCCTGCAGGCCAGAAGGGAGTAGAATGTAAAAACATTGGTTTGTTGTTGTTATGCCTGGAATTCTACCAAAGATGTTGTGACGGGGGGACTCTGATTCCCAGGATATCTGAGAATGTACCCGAAACTAGCAGCCAAGAGTAATTAAACTTGGTAAATGACCAGAAGTTGTGAGTGACCAAAAGCATCTTCCTCTTTTGTGTCTTTAGTTCTCCAGTGTTCAAATTGTCTTTGTAAAGTCTGATAAAGTTTCATCTCCACGAAGATGGAATCTATGAAGTACCCTTAGCTGAAACACTCAAGGAGTGGAACACCCACAAGATGAATTGATTATGCTTCAGGCGTCTTTCCAAAAATTGTCACGAAAAAGTAAGCTGTAAATCACTCTTCCAATCGGCACTGATTCAGCCTATGGCAGACTAATCATTTGGGAAGAAGATGCCATAAAAGAACGAAGCCTGGCCCTGAGCTAATTTTTTAGACCTTATAAAATTTTTGCTGATGGAAAGCAGAACTTTGATGGAAAATACAAGGGCATTACAAAGAGGGGTAAAAAAGGTAAGACCTACTTAACCAGAATAACATGTATTATATATCTGGATTTTGTAAACTGTATTTTACTAAGGAGTTGGATGTATATATGGATGGAAAGGTGAACATATGGGTCTTTTATACCGAGTGTAATTCAATCTCATGACTGTTATGTCTGTTCTATTGCAGATGAACAGTAGAGGCATGTTGAATAAACGTGTACTTTATTAACATCAAGTTGCTACGGCAGGCTATCAATCACCTAGTGCGGATTCTTGAGTTCCCATGTAACTAGCACATAACACCACATCTTTCCCCCAAAGAAAGAAGACAATACCCCAATGCTACATACTAAACTTAGTTGCATTGATTTTAAACATTCAGCATTAAACTGTAATTTCATCCTCTCAAATTTTAACATTCTTTGCAACATATTCTTTTCTTTTTTTTCTTTTTCAGGTAAACAAAGGTAAATAACAGTAAATACTTTAACCATTAACAGCCCTTTTTTCATATTTAACCAAACAGTCCCTTCTCCATTCAGCAACTCTCAATTAATCTCTGCGGTGGCTAAATGTGTCTCTGAGGTCTCAAAAGTCTCTCAGCAGCAGGTGACTCGGACACTGCTGCTAGACCATTGTTAGCGTGATCTTGCTCGCTGTTGGACACCTCAGGAGGTTCAGGCATGTCTTGTTGAAGCTCGACTTTCTGAGCTGCTGTGTCTTCTTCAGTAGGTTGCAGTTGAAGATCTCTGCGATTCCTTCCAAAAGACAGTCCACACTCTGTTTGGACCTTGTAGGGACGTGGGGTAAATGAGCAGGCATTTTTGAAAATCACCTCTGTCCTCTGCCTTTTTCATGAGACTTTTTACTATCTTTACAGAGCTCTTTGCCAGGCCACTGGATTTTGGGTAAATGGGACTCAAGGTTGTATGTTGGAATCCCCACTTCTTGGTAAAAGAAACTCACAGCTAGAAAACTGTGGGCTGTTATCTGTAAACAGTTCGTACGGAATGCCATGTCTTGCTATCACTGTCTTTAGGTAGCTGATGACTGTTTTGCTTGATGTAGATTGCAATTGTCTGACTTCAGGATAGTTAGAAAAGTAGTCTTTGACCACGATGAAAGTCTTCCCATTACAGTCAAACAAGTCAGCTCCTACTTTGTAGTTCTTCTCACTGTCAGCACTCTCTTTCTTGTCCTCTGCTTGGGATAAAGTGTTGGTGGTGAACATGTTTTTCCTAGTGTGTATATCATCCGCACATCATATTTCTGAAGTCTCACTGACATGCGTTGAATTCTTATGGGGCAGTCGTTAAATGGCTTGGACATGATCGAAACGAGCGGTTTGTAGTCTGTTTCCACCTCAAACGCTTGTCCATACCCATATTGTTGAAATCATATGTACTTGCGAGAAGTTCCTTCTCAATTTGGGCATGCCTGGACTGATCGCTCATCCAGGCCCTGGATACATAGGCGCCTCGTAGCAATTGCAGTTTTTCGCATACACTGTGTCCAAGGATTGGCTGTACGCTCTTATCCATGGTCAGTAGCTTTGACTTTATCTGTTGCCCTTTGTTTTTGAAGGTGGTGATGCAGCTCCCTTTCACAGGTATGGTTTCACCTGTGTGTCTGGTCACCTTGATCTTTACAGGATGGATCCTGCCCTTGATGGTCAATGTTCTGTAGTCCTGGATAGATAGTAGGTTCACCTGGGCCCCTGCATTGAACTCAAATGGTATTATTGTCTAAGTTACTTCAATCGGCACAATCCATTTAGCTTTGTCCATACCACAAGTCTATACACTGTCGACTACAAACTCCTCCTTGTCTTCTTCCACTGCATGTACTTTCTTCTTCATTGACGTCACTCTGCAGCATTTAGAGAGGTGATTGACTTTTCCGCAGTTATTACTCGACTTGCCCTAGGCTGGGCATGACTTGGGTTTATGACTGCTACCACATCTACTGCACTTGAACCCAGATGATTTCTCTCTTGTATCATTTCGTTAGGTAGGTGGCTTTCTCTTCTGTTCTTTTTTCACCACATGCACTGTGGTTTCCTCTGTGCAGCTCCTTGGCCTGTGAATGGATTGTTTCTGCTGCTCTACACATGGCGACACATCCTCCGGTGTCAGTCCTGTCTCACGGTACAGTCTTTCTCTGAGTGAATTGTCGTGAGTTCCGCAGACTATCCTGTCTCTGACTAGTGAGTCTTTTAAAGTCCCAAACTCACAAGTTTTACTCAGTGTGTGAAGGTGAGCTAAATATTGATCAAAAGGTACTCCTTGTTTCTAGCCTTGGGTAAAAAACTTGTACTGCTCAAAAGTCACATTCTGTCTTGACACAAAATACTCTTCAAGCTTAACAATAAGTGCAGTAACATCAGGTTAGCTTCATCTAACTGAAAGCTATTATATATGCCGAGAGCATCTTCTCCAATCACATGCAAAAAGATTGACACTTTCAATTTTTCATCATTGCCAACTGCTCCCCTAGCTGCTAAATAGATGTTTTATCTTTGTTTAAAACATTTCCAATTGTCTGCAAGATTACCAGTCAGTTGCATGCACAATGGTGGATTTAGTTTATCCATAACGACAGGTCTGGGTGTAGGGATTTCTCCACCTTGAATCTCTTCTGGTTCCTTATTTTCATATATTCTATATCAGCATCTACTTGTGGTGCATGTTCCTCTTCTTCCCCCACAACGCGATTGTCTTCATTATCAGCCATGCCATCTCAGCTGTCTCACCCTAGCTCACTCCCTTTTCCCGTGTGGCTCTCATCGCAAAATGCAGATTTTCTTTCCTTCAATTTTCTCTTGCCAACGACCACTTTCTGACACCATGTTATGTCTGTTCTATTGCAGATGAACAGTAGAGGCATGTTGAATTAACGTGTACTTTATTAACATCAAGTTGCGACGGCAGGCTATCAATCACCTCGCGCAGACTCTACAAGTCTGTTGATAAGTCGTACGCACATGCCTAACTCGGAAGGGCACATGGGAACTGGAGTTCCCATGTTACTAGCACGTAACACCACAATGACCAATGGATTATGAGATGATGCCCCCCCCCTTCAGGTATCCTCTTTGGTGCTTTGGTTCTTTTGATATGAGTAAAGATATGAAGAAAGTATTATCGGGAGTTACAATGCAGAGCCCAACATATATTTACCCAGTCAAAAAATTGAATCAATAAAAGCAGTGTATGGGTGAGCGAGACTGAGCCCTGATGTTCAGTCTGGTTAACCATTTTAAGGAATAATGAGGGTAAGCCATCTGGAAACTTTTCAAGAGATACCGTTCGCCTCTTTTCACAGACTTCATTGGTCTGGAAATATCCATTTCACATTGCACTCATGCATTCACGGCCGAGATCGCATGCTGAGATCCTGGGCGTCTAAGTAATCAGAAATGTTGAGAAATTCGGCTTTGTCATGTAAAGAACGTGAGGTGCAAAGTTGGGAGTAAAATGAATCATCAAAGATAAGATAATAGAACCCTGATCATCTTGTACCTGGTCTGTTTGATTCATTGCCAGAGCTTTACGTGGTATGAGATGCTCAGATTCTCTGAATGGAATGATATCCAGCTCTGTTTGTTCCACCCCCTCTTTTTACCAATGAAGAGTTTGATGAGAGCAGGTCACCTTGCCTCTATTTCCTGTATGCAAATGCGGCATTTATAACATACGTATATATAATATAATTTAAGAAAAATAAATATCATCTGAATTCTCACACAATCCAGGAGTTCCTGGTTGTCAGGCTTAATATCGATGGTCTGAGTATGGAGACTCAGACCTTTTTGAAGCATGTTCAGTTGCCAAGGGCTTGGTAAGATCAGCACACTGATGAATGGGAATGATGCCTTAGTGTCATATACCGACCCATTGACACCCCTTTCTTGTCATTTTTTTGACAAACCTGATCATGTCTACGTTAAGGACAGTCTTGAGGCGAGTTCGTTGTGGTGACCCCCAGGAACCTCGGGTTGGTCCTCCTCGTCCTCTCAGTCCAAGGCTAGGGTCCGGGTCTCCTAGCCGATGGTGGATGAGCCCTATTGTATCAGAGGCTAGTTCATAGCTACGGGGAGCGGAGAGAAACAGAGACAGAGACTGTTCTGCTTTTCCTTCGGACGACTCCATTTTATTGGTTATAGTGAATCCCCTTCATACCAAAAGAGAACAATACATGCATTGAAAAGTACAGAGCCAGCCTTCCATAAGAGGTGTCATACATATAAGGAAAGGAATGTGGAACGGCACCTATCATCAAGACCGGTGTCAGGAGGTACCTATCTCCAGGTTCATTGCAGGGCCTTGGGAGGATTTAATGGCGGCGAGAGCAGCATTGGGAGTGTGTCCCAGAGAGAAGAGAAAAAGTACAGAAAGGGGGTATGGATCAAAGAAGAGTGGAAAAGTGCAGGGAATCTCAGAAAATAGAACGGTAACAGAAAATGGTCTCACAGTATCTATATCTAAACCGAATATAAATAAAAGCAGCGTTGTCAATTCCATATCTTTCTACTCTAAATGAGAAATTGCCTTCCTCCAGTGACGCTGTACCCGAAAACATTAAAAACAGAAACTTCTCCAGGTTAATTAAAAATGATGACAAAGGGGTGTCTAATGCATCTGCATCTGACGCAGGCTTGGGAGTGTGTAGGACATCCCACATAAAAATATATTTTTGTGGTTTTGATTTTTTTTCCTTCATGCACCATCCTCTGAATAGCCTGCCAACCACAGTCAAATCAAGATCATCAAGAGTTAACGGGAATCTGATTTTTTTTTTTTTTTTTCCAAAAAACAAAATTTTCTTGCCTTTGGGAATTAAAAAGATGTTCTAGCTATTAGTAAATGAGAGAAAAATAGATTATTAGATAAATAAATACATGTTTTTAGTGCATTTTTAATCCTCTCTTGACCTCCATTTTTTCTTGTGAAGGACATGCAAGAACGCTGACTCTGGTAAATATTCATACCTTGCTCCCACTCCATTTAGCAATGAGCTAATAATATAAATGTATTGGCCCACAGCATTTGTCAACCTCAGTGGCTTAATCATAAACTAAAATTCGAGGTATGCAAATACAAAGACATCTGCATCAGATGCTCTCTATCGGTGGAAAGAACATGGAGGGGATGTTCGAGGAAACTTACTTAGCCTCTATTTTCAGGCTGTGGCCAAGGATGAAGCGGCAGTAATGAACAGCCATTTCTGATCATGTCAACAGGAAACTCCATGGACAGCATGGTGGCGTAATGCTTAGCGCCTCACAGCAAAAACATCCCTGGTGAGTTTCTTCTGGGTTCTCACGTTTTCTCCCACAGACCACTAAATTGGAAAACCTTAGTATCCCAGATGTTGGACCTATGTCTCCATATGTGGCCCTGTGATCGACCAGTGTCCGGTCCACGGTGAACCCCCGCCTCTAGCCTCCAATGACAGCTTAAGGGCTTAAACCAAAATAATTACATATAATGAGAGCTACAGTAGTTTGCATGTTCTCCCTGTGGGTGTCCTCCGTGTTCTCTGGTTCTCATCAGCAGCAGGTCAATATGAAAACTTAGAAAAATTGCCCAGATGTGGGAATGAGAGAGTGAATGATTGTCTGACTGTTTATGTGGCCCTGAGACTGACTGGCTTCCAGTCCAAAGTGTACCCCACGTCTTACCTGATGGCAGCTGGGATAGGCTTCAGCGTCCCCCACGACCCTGAGTAGGATAACTGGTAGACAATGGAAGGATGGAGTGCTACAGTGAAAAATAGACATCTTAAAATCTTTTTCAACAAAAACATGGTTTTGTAACATAGATGACATTTACGTAGCTCCTTCAATAGGGTTGTATGTAACAGTACTTATAGGCTTGTGGCTATTGGCCGGACTGGTTTATCCGCAGCTGTTTATGACAGCTCCGCACCACGTACTAATATTTTGCGGGGCTGTCATTGGCCACCCTGATCCCCTAGGCGCCAAAAAGGTGTCTTCAAATTTGTCCATTTTTTTTTTTTTTTTTCTTCGGTTAGAGATCCGCTTCTGGCTCTTTGTAGAATGCCGTCTGAATGGGCCTGGCAAGCGTACAGTGACTTTGGATAGAAACTATGTGACACAAAAAAAAAAAAAAAAATGGCACCATCAGCTTTTGGATGAAGGCTATTCCTATGCTTAAACCCTATTGCTTAAACCAGTGTAATAACTACTCTTGAAAAAAGAGAAGTGATTTTTTTGCAGGGAAAAGGGTTGTGGGGAGACCTCCACAAAGAAACAACAACATTCTGAATGGATAGCAAGGGGGCAAGAAAGTTACTTCGGAAGTGGCCCCACCATGATAATTTCCATATGTGTTGAAAGGATTATCAAGGCTGCAACATCATTTTTATTTTATTTTATTTCATTTCATTTCATGTATTTGTTTTTTAAGCAGGTATAATCAAATTACTAATTTTCATGTGCATTGCGAATGTTGAATGGTTTCTATTTCATATCGCTTTTTTCTTATCCAGTGTGGCTCCAATCTATCAATATACTGGATGAATCATGTCACCTTTAAATGCATGGGGTGGGGGCAGATATATTAGTTGGGCTCAGTTTACAACACACAGTCTGTCAGGAGGCGGAGCCTGTGTGAAGAACAATTTGGTCAGAATATTGAGAGTGTATGAGCGTACTAAGAGTATGTGGCATATTAGACTGATTCAGAACTCAAACTTAATTTGCTAGCATAAACTCAACAGTTACAGGCAATAAGGGTTAAGACCTAAAGGGAAAATTGAGAATATACAGTATATACATGTGTGTACTTAATGTGTTTCAAGCCTTTTTTTGTGGATGTAAAAGATAATCTTACAACTTTGTGGTTGACAGGTCTTTGTGTATTAAGTATAATCATTTTGCTGCAGGCATCCCTGTTTTTCCAGCAGATCCACTCAGACTCATTTTGAATGGAAGACAAGCATACTAACTGGGGAATATTGACTCCTGTCTTGCTATGAATTGTACCACTTGACTAAAAAAACTTCTGTTGCAACAATGATTTCAACATCCATCGAGGTCCTTAATGTTAACAGATGTTCCTGATACTTGCATTTCCTTTGTGTTCAGATAACATTAGCATTACTAATACTCTTATAAGCATAAAGTAATTAAACTGTTTGCCTGGCTTTTAGCTGAAATCTAGACTAATTCTTTCGACAATGGTATGCACAAGTAGCTAGGCAACCCACTATCCACATCCAAATGCACACCCCACCCAGTTTATCAACACTTTGCCAGAATCACTCTGAAACGACACTAAGTTCTGTAAGACCAGGATATGTGCACTGTGACTATCAGTCTTGGATGCAAATATACTCTCTTGGTTTTTCTGCCAGACTTCTACCTCCACTGCTGGGCTCCATTTGAAGTCGGAGCATTACTGCCAAAGATGAGATCTGAAGCAAGCTGTCAGGCTCGCTCGATCTTGCTGTCTGTCTCTTTCTGGCCCTCTCTCTTACCGAGGCACTTGTACATTGACTGAGAATTAAAAAAAAACACCCCCAATTTTTTTTAAATAGCAAGACCAGTAAAAAGAGACATAGATGGAGGGAAAGGGAGAAAAGCTCCTTTTTCTAGTAATTCTGTTGACATTGTCTTTCTTCATCTGCTTGACTGTGTGCATATTTTCTTTCATCCAAGTTGAATAAATATCTTCCTCACTCTGCCACAAAAAGTGAAGGGAAGCGGGTGACGCGATCTTTAATCCTTCTCTCTGCCAATTTTCACTGCCTATCATTTCTCTCCCTTGCTGGCCTCTGACTATCTTATTGGTGGATTTCACAAATATGAGCCCTATAAGACCAACATTAAAATACGCATTTTTTTCGCCCTGTCCTCTCAGCCAACACTGCCCTTTTATTGTTATGGGTTTTCTAGGTTGTCTATACGTTTTATAAATATAGAGCATGTACGCTGTATTGAAATAGTGAACTTTAACAAAAGGGTCAGAGCTACAATACACAGTACCATGTCTGATTTTCTGCAGTGAGCCTTAAGGTCTGAAATATAAGCTTGTTAAACTTCCTGATCGCCCCTGACATACGATTTACATATCCATTGTCTGACGCTTATCCTGCATTCAGGGTCGCGGGGGATGCTGGAGCCTATCCCAGCTGTCATCAGGCAAGAGGTGAGGTACACCCTGGACTGGTTGCCAGTCAATCACAGGGCTACATATAGAGACAAACAACCATTCACTCACTCACTAGTTCGGGGCAATTTTCCCAATTTATTTTTCCAATTAACCTGCTGCACGATTTTGGACTCTGGGAGGAAACCGGAGAACCCGGAGGAAACCCATGCAGACAAGGGGACAACATGCAGACCCCACACAGAAAGGTCCCCTAGTCGGCAGTGAACCAGGGTCCTTTGTGCTGTGAGGCTGAAGTGATAACCACTGCTCCACGATTTACATATTTATTTATTCAATCATTTTTTAACCCAGATCAAGAAAACACACGCAATGATTTACACCCAGGTGATGCCAATGGCCTTAGTAAAAGATGACCAAAATTATTCGGTGGCCATTTTTCAGTCAATAAAATGGCTTCCCTCTTTCATTTAAAAATTAAGCCCATTGGAATCGATTGAGCACTTCAATCCGACAGCACTTTTCATTCTGGATTACATCTACAGAAAGGCTTTGGCTTCAGTCCCTTTAGTCCCGGGTTTAGTCCCTGAAGGAAATGCAATCTAAAACCACACACTTGTCCAGCAGGTACAACTTCATAATGAAAAACAGTAAAACAAAAAAACAACAAATAAAGGGTGCTAAAAGTTTTATTTGTGACAGAGAGTACTTGAGCATTTGTGAATCCCTGAAAGACAAGTTCAATGGTCTCATTTTGTTTGGTTGTTGCTTGAAGTGTAAATACCATCACAAATAAAATGACAGGTCTGATCTCCTCACAAAGCTGCTGCCCTTCCTTTCAGTTACCGTAGCACCGGACTAGATATACCAGAGCACAAAATATTTTTTCATCTGGACAAATACAATCGTTTGTCATGGCCGGTTTAACAAAAACCATGGTTGCATAGATATAGTACTATTTCAAGTGCAAATTTCTCTTTTGCTGAAAAACAGATCAAAAGAAAGGCACAGACAGAATTTGTTCGGGCTTCAGTTGGACTATCTGAAACAGCAGCAGCTTTGTATTTAAAGTGCAGTTTTGAAAGGCAGTGGATTTTTAATCATTCTGAACATGGCTGAATCACCTTCAAGTGATTTAAGACACAACAAATGTCCTTTGGTTTTAAAGGGTGATTATCAAACCTTCCTTTGTTAAACAAGATGACTATTACAAAATACATGACACAGTTAATAAATAAATAGATAAATGAATAGATAGATTGATAGATAAATAAATAAATAAATAAATACATAAATGAATAAATAAATAAATAGATAAAGAAATTAAGAAATTAAGAAATTAAGAAATTAAGAAATTAAGAAATTAAGAAATTAAGAAATTAAGAAATTAAGAAATTAAGAAATTAAGAAATTAAGAAATTAAGAAATTAAGAAATAAATACAAAGAACAAAACTGATCATGTTCCTTTTTTTAGGTGTCTCTTCAGGATGCAGGTATGTAAGAGGGATTAATCCACTGAAAACTTTGTTATTACTCTCCTTTTTCTGCTTAAATAAGCTCTGGAGTCGCATGTCTCATAAACATGCAAAGTAAAAACAAAATGGATAAAATAAGAACGAAAAATAATTGTTTGTTTGCTTTTGATGAGTTTCTTCTTCAGCGATGTTCATATATTGCACTTCTTTTGATTCAACACTGGCTCACACAATAATTCAATGCTGAACATTTAAATTCCAGAACTATAAGAAATGATAGAAAACATCATATCTTGTCTTTTTGTCATATACAAAATAGAATTTCAATTTTACAGTTTTGAAGACCCATCTGGATTGCAACCTATCCTGTCCTACTCGTTCTCTCTACCATGCCTGCATCAGATACAAATGTGTTAGGCACCAGCTATCTCGTAATCTTTTAACTAACCCTGAGAAGTGCCAAGTGTTGTGTAAAGCATCAGTTGAAGACACAATTTCACATTTAGAACAGAAAAATTGGAAAATACAAACTCCACTTTAATTTAGGTTAGGTTTACATTTTTTACAGATGTTGATGTGGACATGACGGTTCAGGTTCGTCGAAAAATGACAAGAAAGGGGTATCTAATGCATTGGTGTATTACGCTAAGGGAACCCTCCCCATTCGTCTAGCTACTGACACATTGGGAGTAAGAACATGTTCATTAAGTCACTATACCACATCTGTTGCCACCAGTAACAGCCTCTTCTCCCCTTCTACAGTTCTCATTTGGGTGACTGTTGTCTGTTCTCATTGGTCTGATATGAGACCAGGTGAGTATCGCTGGCCTGGAGGACATAAGACTCTGAGTGACTCAGTTGTTACAGGAAAGGCAAATTAAATTAATGTAAATGGGTCATGAAATAGAAACACTCAGAAAAGACCAAATTGTTCAGAGAAAGGAATACAAGAAATATTTTATGGACTGCAAGGAATGGTTGGAGATCTGTGTATGGTTCCATTTTTGCACTGTATCCATTTATCTTTCTCTTGCTGTCTGTCACCTCTCTGCCTTCCAACTCAAGACTGTCCCCGGCATGGACGTCTACCATAATGAAAAAGGATGTGAGTTTGTGTGTGAGTATGTGTTCATCTGTATGGCTGCCTATGTGCATGTGTGTGTGTGTGTGTGTGCCCGCGCGTATATGTGACGTGTTCTGTAATGAATAAGGATGTGCTGTGTGTGGAGCTGGTCGTTAATCACTGGCAGTGCTGGCAGCCAACAGATAAGCAGATTGATCCAAGGCCACCAAGGGAATGCCGCTTGGCACTGGCCCATTTATCACACACTCACACGCTAACGCACAAACACATATACTGTACACCTTTAGACACAAAGGCTGTGCAAAGGCAGGCCAAAGTGTTTCAGGTCAGCATCACTGCTGACCATATTATCATCTGTTAAAGTTGCTGCAAAATGGACTAAAGGGGAGCACAATTCTTACAAATCTGAAACTTTCTGAAATCCCAGCCTTGCATTTGTTACCTTCTCAAAAATCACACAAACACACATGTGCATGGACAGAGATAGGGGGTCCATGCTTTGGTCATCCATGAATCCCAAAGGGGACGCAGACAGGGGAGATGTGAGAAGAATGGATGGATGGATAGAGGAGATGACAGGATAACAAACCCAAGTTAAGGACACGCTCCAGTACAATGTGACAGCTTGGCAGGCCCACCAGGGAGTGTGGGAGGAAAGAGGACGATAGCCAGGAAAGAGGGGAAAGAAAAATAGCAGGGGAAGAGGACAAATATCTGTGAGTTTTCTTGTCTTTCTTATAAATACAATCTCATTGATAGGTGCAAAGACAGCATAACACACGGACATGAAAACTAAAGCTTTGCGTGCCGTGATCTTTTCAAGATAGTTGACTAGTAGTGACCAGTAGTCTGTGGGCATTGAGTGCTACTATAAATGGAGTTTGACATGTTTCTATATCAGTTTGAAATTATCAACAACAACATACTTTTACATAAGCTTTTCTACTTGGTGGCTTTCCTGGGTTTATTAATCAAATAATTTAATTAATCTATTTTTTCAGTTTTAAGACCTTAGATTGCCTTACCAATTTTTGTATTTTTTTAATTGTAATTTCAGTGGGAGGACTGTCTTATTGTATTCAAATGGCCCACACTTCCACCTTTAGCACAATCAGGTTTATGTACCATGACCACGGAGTTGCTGTGTGACAGCACTGAGTAATTAAACTGAAATAAGTTGTAATACCACAGTGAAAATGGAACTGGAAGTGACAGCTTGTTTCATGAAATCTTAACAAGCCTTTTGTTTCACTTTCCTTGGCCCTTAGGGCATTTCTTAAAAGGCCCTAAATTCTTTAAAACACAAGTCAGATTTTTGAAAACAACTGTTGAATCAATTTAGTATTGCAGCATATAAACTAAAGAAAAAAAAAGAAGACGGAACAATAAAACTTTGGCTCTACATTTGAGAAACCCAATTTTAAGATAATTATGACTGAGATATATTTTTTTCTCATATGAACAGATATCTAATATGTGGCTTAAAATTCAGTGGTTATTTACCTTTTTATTACCATATTGCAATATATGCGCTTATCCTGCACTCAGGGGCGCAGGGGGATGCTGGAGCCTATCCCAGCTGTCATTGGGCGAGAGGCGGGTTACACTCTAGACACATATACACCACATATACTCCACATATACAGACAAACAAAATTCACTCACTCACTCATTCGGGGCAATTTCTCCCATTTTTTCCCAATCACCTTACAAGTAACCTGCATGTTTTTGGACTGTTGGAGGAAACCGGAGAACCTGGAGGAAACCCACGCAGACAAGGGGAGAAGATTCAACATTCAACACGCAGATACGTCCCCTGTCGGAATCAAACTAGGGTCTTTCATGCTGTGAGGCTGAAGCGCTAACCACTGCTTCCCCACAGTGAAGCAGTGCAGGGAAAAAAACCCAAAAACAATTTGATAGTCCATGGTTAATATTCCAACGATGCAGAACAAGAATGCTAAGGCAACTTCGTGCTCTATGATGTCTGTGTTGCCTTCCTCTTCGTGATGGTTTGTTTTTGACTGTAGTACTTAAAGAACAAGTTGTGGTACCGACAGTGATCCCTTACTGCCTGTACCACTACAAAACTAAAAAGTATCCTTGGGGGAGGGTAATTGCTGGATCCAAATTTGAGCTGGACAGTTTTAAGATCTGTGCTCTTGGAACTTTTCTATCCAAAAGCAGTGAAAGATCCAGGTTTACTTGAGTTTAAATCAACAGATCGAAACCTCTTTGTGATACATGTTAGACTGACTCGCTGATCCGATGGCTGAGTTTTATTCTAATCACACCAACCCCTCTTGCTTGAACTGGCAGACAGTCCAACACATTTTTCTATCTAATTAAGGTACTTTGTGTGTGGGTCCAGGTTTTGAGGGAGGGTTATGTACAACTGCCATCTGCCACGGAAACATAATCCACACAGAAAAATGCACAAACATTCAAGAAATTAAATAATGAATGTAACACCAATTCTTTGGCATTGAAGTTGTGATGCAAACATTGGGCAACAAACCAAACACATACCTCGTGTAAACAGGATTGTAACTAATTTCAGTATTTTATGCTGAAAGTATTATATGGACTCTTCATCAAGCAAACATATATTGTATGACTATATGACTGATTTGACACAAGATAAATTGCCTGACTTTATCATTCCATTGTTGCATTTAGACACCCTTTCCTTTTTTCCTTACTTGGTGATGCAAGTCACACTGTTGTACTGCTACTAAAAGGATTGTACACTTGAGGACTAATGAAATAACATTTTCTGGTGTATTTAAGTTTTATTTAGAGTGTTGTTATTTTGCTATCTGACCTGCAAACTGACCCTGCTAATGGCCTATGTACACCTGGAGCTATGTTTGACGGCTCCTTCAGAAAACCAAGGTGAAAGACAAGACAAGTCCTTGTGGTGAGAAAGTTGGTGAGAAGAATATTTAATGAGGACATTTAATTGCTTGGCTTGTTACTCACAGACATTGGGTCTCACAGTGTGTAGCAGTTGTGCCTTGGGCTTTGTGTGAGATTTTATTTGTGTTAGAGGAATATAATCTTTTGTGATTTGTCAGTACAAAAGGTTTGGCTCCATTGACTACTGCAAACCCAACATGTGTGTTTCCAATCAGAACAAATCCCCAGAATTCGATATATAATTACATTGATTGATTCCTGATAGTCAATATTTCCCTAAACCATACTTTTTGAACTGAAGTGCTGTCATTGGCCAATATTCTCTTCCAAGTCTTTAAGCCAAGCTTTTATACTGGCATACAGCCTGAGTTCTATCCAGACGAATCACTGTTGGGACAGTTTGGACTTTTCAAGGGACTAAAAAGGAAAAAAAAGACATGTTGTGGAACTGTGAATGCGCAACAGGCACACAATTCTTATTTCACACATAGAAAACAAGAAGAAGCATGTGACAATGATGTCGGGGCGCATGAAAGAAGGAGCTGTACACATCTTTCGTGTTAAGTGATGAAGCAATTTTAGCTTCTATAGGTCCTTTAAAATTTGTCCATAGAAAACTGATCTTAAGACTTACCCTTGCTGTAAATCATGTAGCACATTCTAACTTTACTATCCCCAACAAAGCTTATGGTGTCTTACGCCCCCTACCCCCAAAGAAAATAGATACCACTACAATATTGAGTAAATATAACATGCTGTGAAAAAAGATAGACACTCTCAAACATTATGATCAAGGATCCAACGCTGAAGACATTTCAAAACCCTTGTAAAGAAGCATTTATTGATTTCCCCTGGTTATTTTTCCACTTTTTCATCTCTGATTATCTTTTCTCTATTTCACCCAAAGCAACATCCAGTCCATCTATTTCTATTAGTTTGAGTACTGGGTAATTGTGAAAAGTGGGAGAGGAAGACATTTCAAAAGAAAATTTGATTTATTTGCAAAACTACACCATGATCGTCTGAGAAATATCACTTTGAGTCTGTGCTTCGTCTTCCACACCATTCACTTTAGTGTTTGTGTTTCACTATTACTTCGATATTATTCTATGTTAAGTGTTTGGTTAAGTACTTAATTTGCTTATAGCATGCATCATGTCATTATGGCTCTGACTTTTGGCCTTGAGAGGCTGCCATAGGACGACAGTGCTGTCCAGTTGGGAGTGTGAGATATTATACATGGCTACGGTTGCCTGAAGGTTAACCATTTGTTACGCCTAATTCTTCAGCATAACAATCACATTCAAAACTCTCGAACTGAATCAAACGCAATTACTGTACTTAGCGTCTCTGTCTGTTATTTGACAATTGACAATGCGGCAATTCACACATTCTTTCTCTCTGTTGGTCATTCATCTTTCTTCACCTGCATTTTAGGTTTTTTAGTAAAACCCTTGGGTGCAATTTGGTACAGGGATTGGATACTGCTGGATCAGCGAGATGAGATGCTGATCAAAAACTCATAATTTCTCTTTCATTGCTCCTCACACCGCCAATCACATAATAATTAACAACCAAAAGCTCTACACACCTATTGATCAAGGCCTCCACTGAGATCACATTTTGAGCTTGAAGGCTTAGTTGCAGAATATGCGTCTTGTCATCAACACTGCCATTTTTTTAATCAACAGTGCTTAAATTGCGTAGCTTCAAAATCAAACCTTGATAAATCATTGATCTCGTGTCTCCACAATAAAGAGTCTTATTCCTTAATATTCTTGTTGAATGGCATGATATTACATCCGCCTTCAAATACCACACACTGCTATGGCCCGCATCTCTGCTATGGTCTTAGTGCTTGATACTTCACTGAAGTGTCAGAAAACTTGAATACACCATGATATCAGAGGATAACTGATTAGTCAAGAGGTGTTTATACTTTCTGATCTCTCATCTCAATCTTAACCTTTGTAGGTTTGATCATATTTCAGACATCCTAAGGTAAACCTATGTTGTTTGGCAAACTGACGAAGCGTGCTCTTTGACAGAGGCCCGTCCTCTATATTTGCTGAGGTGTTCACCTAGGCAACATGTGTCAGACTACAGTTATTATCAAGTGAAAAAGCCTAATGATAGCATGTAACAGTCAGAGAATGAGTTGCTGTGTATTGTTTGAGCTGAAACGGCTGTGTAGGAACCATCAGCACTTTTTTCAACCAAGCTAGTCTTGTGAAGATTAAGTTTTGAAATTACTTTGAGTGAATGTTACAATAATGTAAAAAACAAAATTCATCTTGAACTTGAGAAGTTGAACTTGTCTATCTGACAATCAGAATGATAAATAATTCTCTGTTGTTTAAATATGTTTCCCTCTCTCCATTGAAGGGGATTTTCATTATAACGAATGTTGAATGTAGAGTTCATGTTTGCTAGATCTTGCCGATCTTGAAAGTTAATTGTTTGGATGATGTGCGGGGCATGTTTCTTAGCACTATTTGTTTGACCTGTAGAGATCTCCCTGAGTGACCCTCAGATCTCTTCCAAAGAAAATAGAAGAATTAGAATTCTATGCAACACACAAAAAAAATCCAAAAAACAAACAAGCAAAAATGTATATGTGTACATTGATACTGAATATGGAGTCTCAAAATGTACAATAGGCCCTCATGAAAGCAGACACCGCCCCAGACTCTCAACCACTGATATTAATCAACTGTAGTTTTTACTTCATGATCTTTTTACAAACTCCATCTATGGGAGCAAAATTTTGTAGATTCTCCTGCATTGACAGGAGAATATGTGTTGTAATAACTTCACCATAATTTGTGCTGCGACCAGTGTTTTGGAACTTTTTTATTTGGGAAGTTCACAGATATGAAATAAAATAAAATAAAATAAAATAAAATAAAATAAAATAAAATAAAATAAAATAAAATAAAATAAAATAAAATAAAATAAAATAAAATAAAATAAAATAAAATAAAATAAAATAAAAACAGATTTGTGGTTAAGTACAATAATAAGCACTCACTGACTTGAGTCAGATATGAGGCAGTCAAGTTGGATCTTTGGCTCATTTAAGGAATCTTGACCTCTTGATTCAGTGCTGTCAAGTCAAAACCATATAAGGACCAAAGGTGCAGATGTTGACTAATTTTCCATTTCTACATTGGCAGTGTGATTGGGAAATACGGGATCGGAGATGTGGAAATGCATATTCAAGTTCGCCAAATGAAAACTGCCCTGCATGTCTTCTGCAAACTTCCAACACTGATGTTCTGGTTATTATCTTCTAAATTGCATACTGGTAGTAACAACAAAACACTGACTGAACCTCCAGGTAACGCCAACTATAAGACAATTTCTGTCAGGTCATCAAGATGATATCACTATGTTATTATATTCATGTTATCCTGGTGGCTGATCAGTTGCCGGATTCTTGACTTGGTTGTGAAATCAACTTTTGCAAAATTCATCATACAGTGGTTTTGCATGTGCTGTTAACACTCTTTTACATGGCAGCTGTATGGGTATTGAAAATCTGTGATCCACTTATTTACATGTTAAATCAATTTAAAGAAAGAATGGATGATCCACAATGAGTGATTTGAGTGCTCAGTTTAGTGCAAGATGTGTAGGAAAGGACTGCCTTGCTTCCCTGGCAGTCATTTGATTACTAAATATGAGTGGCTGTTAAAATGTATGAACAAGTAAATGGTGAGGCAGATGGTGTTAGGTGCGGATATGATGAGGTAGATGGGGATGAGAACAGCTCATGCGAGCAAACCATGAGCTGTTATCATTCAGCAGGAGTAACCGGAGATCCCCATTATTCATTCCTCCTTCCATTCATCCAATTCTCTATCTCGATCATCTCACATTGCTGCTTTCCCATGAAGCTTTCTGTCATCTGTGTTGCAGAAAACAGACAATATGGAGGTGTGTGTTTTGTGTGACAGAGAGAGAGAGAGAGAGAGAGAGAGAGAGAGAGAGAGAGAGAGAGAGAGGGAGAGAGAGAGAGAGAGAGAGAGATTGTATGTGAAACAGTTTAATAGTTTCACACTTAACTTTTGTTGCTTCAAGTCCGTGTCACGCAAATTGTTAATGTGCTGGCACATTTCATAGCTGAGCCCCCTGCAGGATCAAGCTCCTCATGCATTAAATGATCCACATTAGACCCTGAAACCTAATTTAGCTAAGTCATACAACAAACCAAAAGTTGTTGAGAAAAGCACATGATCCTCGGGCTACTGCGATTGTAAGAAAACCACGAGAGAGGTGGGAAAAGATGGCATGTAATTAATGAAAAAGTTCCATGGATTACTCCAAATAAAACACAAGAGCCATCCTTTTCTGTATTTCAACTAGGCTTGAGGAAGTCATTGCTTTTGTGTTACCATGTGTTAAACAAATCCCAGGGGTTTGTGGCAGATGTTTTACAGGGTTTTGTTCCTCTTACTGTCTTGTTCTCATCTATGCAGGTGTGTGAAAGTAGCCATCGATATCCCTGAGACTCAGAAATGCAGGTTCTTGTGTGTTGAGGTCACAATGGAGAACCTCTGATGACCACAAGAGACTTGTGTGGAGGAATAAACCCCTGTGAATCCAATGTATACATCTCCAAATAGTTGCAGGAAATGTAGGAGGTGAGGCTGGGAATGCTGGACTCTGGGAAAAGAAACAAAAGCATGAGGGATCCTTTCAACAAAATAAAAAGAATGGAAAAAAATATGAGAAAATATGTGCACCGTGAGCAATTGGAAGTTCTCCAAATTACGTATTCATGCATTGCCAATCCCCACAAGGTTTACCTTTTGCAGCTTGAATCGCTGTTTTGTACAGAGCACTTGTGAATTCCCTGATGTTACAGTGTTCACAACTTACTGCTAACCATGAAGGAGATCACAAAGAGTTCCTCCACTTTACGGAAAACATTGATTAATATTTCTGAGATATAAGAACATCGGGAGAAGCCAAAGCTACCAAGAGGATTGACTGAATCCCATTGATACTGCTGTCCTTTGTAGCTGGACTCAGAATACCGAACAATGATGAATCACAGCGGAATTAAAGTAGGTTGAGGTAAGATCAAACAGAAAAGGAAACTAACCAATGCATATTTCCTCAGAAACAAAATTTTCATAGTTTTAGAGCTGTAATTACTAATTACATTGCACTGTTGTACTTTGTTGTAATATACAGTCTTCTTCTTTTTGTTTCGGCTTTTCCCTTCAGGGGTCACCACAGCAAATCAACCTTCTCCATGGAATCTTATTCTCTGTTTCCTCATCTCTCATGGCAACTACCTTCATATCCTCTCTCACTACGTACATAAATCTTCTCTTCGGTCTTCCTCTAGACCTCCTGCCTGGCATCTCCAATTCCAGCATCCGCCTACCAATATATTCACCATCCCTCCTCTGTCCATGACTAAACCATCTCACTCTGGCTTCTCTGACCTTCTCTCCAAAAAATCTAACATCTGTTGTCCCTCTGATGGACTCATTCCTGATCCTATCCATTCTCATCACTCCAAAAGAGAACCTCAAAATCTTCATCTCTGCTACCTCCAGCTCTGCCTCCTGTCTTTTGTTCAGTGCCACTGTCTCCAAACCATACAGCATCGCTGGTCTCACCACTGTTTTGTAAACCTTTCCTTTCATTCTTGATGATGTTCCTCTATCACATAGAACCACTGAAACTTTTCTCCACCCATTCCAACCTGCTTGAACCCTTTTCTTTACCTCTTTTCCACACTCTCCATTGCTCTTGACTGTTGACCCTAAGTACCTGAAATCCTCCAAATTCTTGATCTCCACTCCCTGTAGCCTCACCATTCCACCCGGGTTCCTCTCATTTACACACATATATTCTGTCTTGCTGCGACTAA
>CAAKHD010035191.1:94791-113607 GCA_901007705.1 Fistularia tabacaria | reverse complement strand
CAGATCACAATATCATCTGCAAATATCATGGTCCATGGAGATTCCTGTCTAACCTCATCTGTCAGCCTGTCCATCACCATTGCAAACAGGAGGGGCTCAGAGCTGATCCTTGATGAAGTCCCACCTCCACCTTGAACTGAAGAGTTCTTCTCTCGGCACCCTATCGTATGCTTTTTCTAGGTCTACAAAAGCGTAATTCAGCTCCCTCTGACCTTCTCTGTACTTCTCTATTAGCATTCTCAACGTAAATACTGCATCTGTAGTACTCTTTCTAGGCATGAAGCCATATTGCTGCTCACAAATACTGACTTCCGCTCTCAGTCTAGTCTCACTACTCTTTCCCAAAAGTTCATTGTATGGCTCATCAACTTTATCCCTCTATAGTTACTGCAATTCTGCACATCCCCCTTATTCTTAAAAATGGGCACCATCACACTTTTTCTCCACTCTTCAGGCATCTTCTCACTCTCTAAGATCCTGATGAATAATCTAGCCAGAAACTCTACCGCTGCCTCTCCTAGACACTTCGCTCACGCTGCATCTTCCTGTACTCCTGTCTGTTTCTTCAGTCCCCTCAGTGTCCCACTTCTTCTTTGCTAACCGTTTTCTCTGGATACATTCTTGCACTTCCTCATTGCACCACCAAGTCTCCTCATCTACTTTTCTTCCGGACGACACACCAAGTACTCTCCTACCCGTCTCCCTGATCACATTAGCTGTAGTTGTTAAGTCATCCGGAAGCTCTCCCTGATTACCAAGAGCCTTTCTCATCTCCTCCCTGAAAACCATACAACACTCCTCCCCTTTCAGCTTCCACCACAATTTCCTCTGCTCTGCCTTTGTCCTCTTGATCTTCTTTGTCATCAGAGTCATCCTACAGACCACCATCCTATGCTGTCTGGCTTCACCCTCCCCTACCACTACTTTGCAGTCACTGATCTCTTTCAGATGACCTTGTCTATACAAGATGTATTGTACTTGCGTGCTCCTACCTCCGATCTCATAAGTTACCCTATGTTCCTGTCTTTTCTGGAAAAAAGTATTTACTACAGCCATTTCCATCCTTTTTGCAAAGTCTATCACAACCTGTCCCTCTATGTTCCTATCCTGGATACCAAACCTGCCCATCACTTCTTTATCACCTCTATTGCCTTCACCAACATATCCATTGAAGTCTGTCCCAATTACCACTCTCTCATTTCTGGAGATCTTCTGCATCACTTCATCTAACTCATTCCAGAACTTCTCCTCTAACTCACATCCTACCTGTGGAGCATTGTCACCAACAACATTGAGCATCACAGATTCAATTTCTAGTTTCAGGCTCATAAGTGTATCTGACATTCTTTTCACCTCCAGAACATTCCTTACAAACTCCTCCCTCAAGATAACTATTCAATTTCTCTTCCTGTCAGTACCATGAAAGAACAAGTTAAAACCTGCTCCCATGGCTTCTAGCCTTACTACCTTTCCATCTGGTCTCCTGGACACACAGTATATCCACCTTCCTTCTCTGCATCATGTCAACCAACTCTCTACTTTTTCCTGTCATCGTTCCAACATTCAAAGTCCCTACTCTCACTCCCATACTCTTGCCTTTCCTCTTCTCTCTCTGCTTCCGAACACGCCTTCCTCCTCTCCTTCCACCCACAGTAGCCCAATTTAACTGGTACCCTGTAGGTTATTGGCACCAATGGCAGTCGTTGTTAACCTGGGCCTTGACTGATGCAATATGAAATTATGTTATTTGGTTTTGGCAACAGTTTTACGCCGGATGCCCTTCCTGATGCAACCGTCTGCATTTATCCGGGCTTGAGATTGGCTCAGGGAGACACTGGCCTGTACCCCCCCGAGTCTGGCTCCAGGAGACACAGGCCTGTTCCGCCCTGAGCCTGCATTTGCTGTAATATACAGTCATGGGTATTTTAATTTCCATGTCTGATGATTCACCTTCTGTAAACCCCGGACATGTATTTTTTTAATAACACTTCCTCCTTTCTAACCTTTTGTGCAAACTCTTTACAACATACATTTTTCATCTTCTGTGGATCAGTGAGCTTTTCTCTCTGTTGAATTAACTATCATGCTTATAAATATTTGATTGCACTTTACAGTAACCTCTGCTAAATAAAACTCATATTGTTGAAAAAAAAAAATTAATAATTTGTTGTTCTTGAGAAGGATTTTTTTTTTTATATTCATCCCAAATGAATGGCTAAAGGGCAGGGTACCACGGTGAGGCATTGGTTGGTGCATGTGCCTCAGCGTCCGCTGATTCCTTGGTACAATTGTGACAAGGACGGCCTTTTCTCTGAGGAGTTTGCATGCTCTCCCTATGTCTGCAAGGGTTTCACCACACAGTCCAAAAACATGCAAAAGATTCATTGGTTCAGATATGTGAATGAGAGTGTGAATTGTTGTATGTCTCTACATGTGGCCCTGTGAACGACAGCTGAAAGAGGCTTCTCTTCTGTTTCTCTTCTCGAATGAATGAGAATATTTCCTTTTTGTCATTTTCTTTTATTAAAAAAAAACAAAACACATTTTCCCAATTCTGTAGTCTTTGCCTATATCTTCTGAGAAATTACTCTTAAAGCGTTTGTTGCTTTTCGGAAAAATCAGTTCTTTGAATCTAATATTTATTTACCTAGGACATCGATGCAGTTGAGATCAGACCTCCAAAACTAAATCTAAAGCTGGTAAATGCTTTGTTTCTTCCTGGTTTAATGATCATCATCAATTAACATTCTTACTAGAACAACATGTCGTCTGCGCTTTACACAGAAAATAAATAATATTTCCATTTTTGTCTGGTGTTAAATCTGCTTTTGTAATGCTCGGATGAGAATCTGCATATATGAACTGTCGGGAGTCTCTCATTTGTGTGGAGGCAAATGCTTTAATACTTTGACAAATCCAGACTAGGTCTCTTTAAGTAATTTCCCTGATATCATCGCCACGGGCTGAGTCTCATGTTTCCCTTATCTTTATAACCACATTTCTTTTGACACCACAGTCGTACATCCATGTCCTTTCCTATTCTACCATACATCCTTTCCATAGCAGGGTCAACAGAGTAATACAGTCACAGAGTATTACATCTGCTCTTTAATTCATTCATTTTGTATGCCACTTTTCTTGCACTCAGGGGGTTACTGAAGCCTATCCCACGTGTCATTGGGCGAGATTCAATCTGGACCGGTCACCAGTCAATCACAGGGAGACATATAGAGTCAAACAGCCATTCACTCTCTCATTCACACCTCGGCACTTTAAGGTCTCTGATAAACTCCTGCATGATTTGAAATTATGGGAGTAAAACAGAGAACCAGGAGGAAACTCCCTGTTGGAGTCAAAACAGGGACCTTCTAACTGAGAGGCAGAAGTGCTAACCCCTATGCCATTGTGCGGCCAAGCAAGAAACTTTTTCTTGCAAAAGTTTTGAGGAAATACAAAGACTGATTTTCAAGTGTGAAATAGAACAATATATCCCAACATCAGTTGGCACATTTCAATACGAAACACACACACACACACACACATTCAATTTCCTGTCTTTACTCTAACATACTGGTAACAGAAAGTGATTTTGTAGACACAGAAATAAGGGGTGAGGTAGTAAAAAGTACATGTAATGACATTGTAAAGGTGAATTTTAACCAAGTGGCTGCATTCATAGATCATGTTAATATCCATCCTTAATGTACAGAAATAGAGCAAAATCAAATATTTTATTGGATTTCTTGGCAGCCTGAAATAAAATGGTTATCCTCTTCTTTTATTTTCATATATTTTACTCAGGGTGAAATCAGGACTGTTTTAAATAAAAAGCCTTGGTTTGATTCAAGGTGGGAAAGTGGAAGCACAAACATTGATTGCCTGTTTTTATTTACACATTTTTTATGTCACTTCTCTGCTAACCTGCTGAGAAGTTGAAATTTCCGATCTCATGCTGACTCTAAATGTTCAATATCATAGCTATAACAATGTTGCCTTCTCTATCTTGCTCACCCGGAGTGCAGACAAGGGACTGTTGAAGTGCCTGAGAGAGTTTGTCTTTAAAACAAGGACTTATTTGTTTGTCCTTCAAAGAATTGTACCGGAAACAGTGTCTTGGTCAAGTATGCCACATCTACACACAGCCACTAAGAGTTGCATTACACACAGGCAGGAATTTTCATTAAATGCATTTTTGAAATACCTTTCAAATATTAATTTTTCCACTCTCTGTATGTCCTCATGTTTTTGACACCAAATATTTCTCAGAATGGATCACAGTCAGTGCAAAACATGGTTTGTATCACTGCTATATGGAGTTATATTCTCATTAAGCTACGAACAGCAAGGAGAGATCGGCTTTCTAGAAATAGATGTAGTTACGATTTTCCGTGTTTACTTCTTCAATTATTTTGTTATCTATTTCACTTGTTCTGCACTCAGGGTCTGGAGCCCTGGAGCCCTGGAGCCCCTTGATTGTTTTTCTTTTTTTTCATTTTTAAACGTGCTTAAAACCTAGCAAGAGACAGCTATCAATAGGCATTCAGCCATTCACTCTCTCCTTCACATTTTATATCGAGACAAACCACCATTCGCTCTCTCATTCAAACATCTGAAGTTTAGGATCTCCGATGAACATACAATCTAACATTTAAGATGCCATTTTGTTTATCAATTTATCTATTTATTCATCTATTTTAAATGTATTTTCTTAGCTACTTTCTTATTCATTTATCTTCCTTATTATTATTATTTCTTTTTTTTTATTTGTCATACCTTAATGAGCACTTTTGAACAAGGAAATTATAATTCATATTATCATTTTTATTGTTATTATTATTATTATTATTATATTCTCACTTGTCATCTGCCATACATTTATTTCTTTGACCACTAAAAACTAAAAACAAATAAAAGAAAAACAGGTCTTCAGAAAATTACACATCCTGAATAGAAGGATTCGGTGAGGGCAGGAAAAAAGTTAGGTAGTTGGAATACAAGAATATTAAAGTCAAAACTACATCTAAAGCTCGGGATTCCCGACTCTGTAAATAGCTGCTATATGGAGGAAAACAGGAAATAGAAATGAGAGTGATGGGAAGTCTCGGTGAGTGACAGAATTATTGTCCAGACACATGCGCACAGGCATTTGCTTGTGTGCATGCACATGCACGGACACACGGACATCTCAGTAATGACTTTGGACCATGGACTGGCATCTCTATGACTTTAAAAACAGGAGAGAAGCGGAAATGAAAAGATAATAACACATAAAATAATACAGACAACAATGCGCATTCCCCCATACACACACTTGTGTTAAATGTCAGTCAGCTCGAGTGATATTGAAGTCTGGTTCCGTGTCATAT
Source organism: Fistularia tabacaria (assembly GCA_901007705.1). NCBI lineage: Eukaryota > Metazoa > Chordata > Actinopteri > Syngnathiformes > Fistulariidae > Fistularia > Fistularia tabacaria. The sequence goes on along the minus strand of CAAKHD010035191.1, from coordinate 108,241 downwards.
CCAGAGCAGACAGCGGTGACTGACAGATTCTGTCTAAAACTATGATTTACATGACAACCGAAGACAACCCCCTGCTGCATTCCACACAGACACAGTCACACACAACCTTTCCCACAAGGGATTCCTAATGACTGTGATTATTCCTGGATTTAACATTATGCCTAGTTATGAATGTTGTCATCACCAGTGGGTTTTCATTGTGCGCGAGAGTACATCCATTAAATAGATACCTAAGTCCAAATATGATATCTCATTATCACTGATTAACAGATTGCCTTACAGCAGTAACCCTGAATGTTGCCGGGTAATTATTTCCTCACTTTAGTTTGGTGTCAGGCTGGGGAGTAACAGCCCAATCACATGGGAGTCAGTTTGTGTGTGTGTTTGTGCGTGTCTGTGCGTGCCACAGGTACAAGGACTGGGAGGCACAGCAGGTTGGCCACCATCATTTCAGGGAGGAATGCACACTACTTATTAACGCCTTTGCTGCCATGTGTCCACATTTGTATGTGTGTCTCTGTGTGTGTGTGACACCCAATAAAAAAGGGATGACAAAAGACATGAGCATTTTCTCTCTTTTTATGAATTGCCAACAACTGCTGGAAGACAGTTAAATGTCCCTCACTTGGAGTTCTGACTTCATGCAAGCTTTCACCTCCCACCTCCGGCAGAGCTACAACCATGTCCCGAGGGAGGTGGGGGACATTGGGTCTGAATGGGCCATCCTCCGCGCTTCCGTTGACGAGGCTTTTTAAAAAGGGGGATCGGAGGTTGTGCTCCAACTACAGGGGGGTCAAACTCTTAATGAGCGGTTGAACCTCGAATTCAGGAGGATCAGTTTGGTTTTCGTACTGGTCGTGGAACAGTAGACCAGCTCTATACCCTCATCAGGGTTCTCAGGGGGAAATGGGGGTTTGCCCAACCATTCTACATCTGTTTTGTGGATGTGGAGAAGGTATTCAACTGTGTCCAGCAGGCAATCCTGTGGGGGTTGCAACGGGAATATGGGGTACCGAACCCCGTTATATGGGCTGTTCAGTCCCTGTTGGACTGATGTTGGAGCTTGGTTGGCATTGCCAGTTGTAAGTCGGACCCGTTTTGGGTGAGAGTGCTAACCTTTGTCACCGATTCTGTTCATAACTTTTCTGGGCAGAATTTCTAGGCGCAGCTAGAGCGTCGAGGGGATCTGGTTTGGTGGCCAGAGGATCAAGTCTCTGCTTTTTGCAAATGACGTGGTTCTGTTGGCTTCATCAGGCCGTGATCTCCAGCTCTCACTGGAGCGGTTTGCCACAGATTCTGAAGTGGATCACCACCTCCAAATCTGAGACCATGGTCCTCAAATGGGTGTTCCCACTCTGGGTCGGGAAAGAGGTCCTGCCCCAAATGGAGGAGTTTAAGTATCTTGAGTCTTGTTCACAAGCAAGGGAAGGATGGAGCGGGAAATCGACAGGTGGATCGGTGCAGCGTCTTCAGTGATGTGGACTCTGTACAGGTCTGTCATAGTGAAGAGGGAGCTGAGCCAGAAAGCCAAGCTCTCAATTCAGCGGTGTATCTCGAACCTACCCTCACCTATGGTCCCGAGCTGTGGGTAGTGACCAAAAGAACGAGATCATGGATAAAAGCTGACAAAATGAGTTTTCTCTGCAGGGCGGTCGGACTCTCCCTTTGAGATCCGTGAGGAACTCAGAGTAGAGTTGCTGCTCATCCGCATAAAGAATGGTCAGATGAGGTGGCTTGGGCATCTGGTCAGGATGCCTCCTGGACACCTCCCAGGGGAGGTATTCCAGGCATGTCCATCTGGAAGGAGACCATGGGGAAGATCCAGGAAACGCTGGAGAGACTCTGTCTCTCGGCTAGCCTGGGACGTCTTGGGATCCCCCAGGAGAGCTGGACCATGTGGCTGGGGAGAGGGAAGTCTGGGCCTCCCTGCTCTGGCTGCTGCCCTCGCGACCCGAGTAAGCGGCAGAAGATGGATGGATGGATGGAATAATAAGAGGTCCCCAGTTTGACTCTGACAGGGGGACCTCCCCGGCTTCTCCAGTCTCCTCCTACAATCCAAAAAGATAGGTTAATTGGAGATCCCAAATTGCAGTAATGTGTGAATGACAGAGTAGATAGTTCTTTGTCTTTAAATGTGGCCCTGTTATCGACTGCCGATCGGTACAGGGTGTACCACACCTCTTGCCCTATGACAGATGGGAGAGGGTCTGGCACCCCTCGGACCCCAATTGCAGAGTAAGCAGTACATACAGTATGATGAATTAATTCACATATCATTCATTTAAATACCTAAAATCATGACTTGAACTATTTTTCGTTGAAGCATTAGCAATAGTCACGGTAGCAGAGGTTGTAGTTTTGGTCGTTATTATAAGAGTAAGTAGCCCAAAGTAACACAACTCATTTGCTTCCCCTTCCCATCTAGTAGTCAGCAGACCACCAAAGCGATCACTCTATACGAAACTAGCAGTGTCAAATCACAACTGCACTTTTACAATATTTATGATATTGTGTCTTAAGTTATTCTTGTCACCAACTTTTTATTTATGCGTATATAATGGTTCATAATTGTAGCGTTTATTGCATTTGTCTGTTGGGATTAGTGCATCACTTTGCATGGAGGGGGCGCTCAAATTAAACCAAATTTATTTTCTCACCATGACACAAGCTGGACCTGATGGAATCCCACCAGGTCCAGCTGTGCAATTTTCCGGCTTTGAAACAGTTTTGATCTATCCATGTGGCTTGAAATCTAACCAAGGGCATTTTGTCTCCTTTGACACTGATGTTTGATGTCAGTTCTTCATGGCCGTTACACTGTTATGCGCTTATACAGTTTGAGGCGTTGTTCAAAAAATACTCATTTTGTTTATGGGTTTAAGTGATGGATATTGTTGGTATTTTTTACTCAGGAACTGACTAGCCAGATATCACTATGGTTTTCAGTTGTGAAAGGCCTATGGATTTCATGTACGAATCTTTACATTTGACTGTCATGTTTTTCCCTTTGAAAATTGTCTGACAGCCTCCCCCCGCTGAATTATGCACACTAATGTTGGCTGGTCAAAAAGCTGGCTGTTTTTGTTTATCAAATGGGATAACCATTTCTGGGACCTGTGAAACATACTGTGTCTCTTTTCTGATGGACTCACAGTGATTGTCTTTGGTCGGGAACAAAATTGCATAAGCTGCTAGTAGGATCCAGCAAGCTATTTACCTCACATTAATTTAGAAATACAAAAAAAGTGATAGGGGTTGTCAGGTAGAGGACATGACATGGACAGAGGAAATCCTCAGAGAGCAGCTTTCACTCAATCTCTGGTTTAAACAGTTTTCCCCAAGGGTCCTCAATCTGGTTTCCCCTAATGGGCCTCGACTATTCAAACTTGCTGTATTCCCTGTTGCCAGTCTTTATCTGTGTGCCTTGTAATCCATTCATAGATGATACTATCTTTTTAAATAAATTATCTTGATGTGGTTTGGGCTGTTAAGTTCAGACATGTAGAAAAAAGGGTGCAGGAACATCTTTTTAATTTCTGTGATGAATAAATAAAGATTTAGCTTCTGTTCTTCCTAATTTTCTGGTGGTGGATTGACTGAATATAACTGTTCTTTGGAAAGTTTGGCTGTAAGTTCTGCTTGAAACCAATGGGTTTGAGATCCTGAGGAATCTTCCCAACTCCAGATCTGTTGCTGCCTGACCAGCCTGATGTAAGGCATTGGCCTCATTGGTCTGAAGAACTTCTGTAAACACTTTACAGCTGCAGCCGCGAAAGTGGATTGGCCTTTGGGGTTTATTTTCTTTAAAAGATGGAGAAAATGCATTTGCAGCCTTCACCGATAAGAAATATTTATTTACTGGACATCCAAAAGCATTTGGTAAACAGCCTGAATTCAGTTCAGTTTTTTCTGACTTGCACATTCTGTCACTTTAAATTAGTTGATTTGTTGAACTTTCTTTTCTGTGATTGTCCTGAGGAATACTCGGCCTGTGGCTGTTGTAAACATGGGCTGGAAATCTGAAAGATATTCAGCGAGCCCAGTCCAACTTGGATCTCAAATTTTCTGATATTATCCTGATATCTTAGACTCGGAGCTAACCTCTATCTTTCCTGGAAAAGGGAAGTTATTGCACACTTGCATTCCATGAGTGTGTGGCATTGCAACCTCAGTGTCCTCTAAGTGTGTCAGGGAGGAAAATATATTTTGTCTGTTGAATTAATCCTACATAAAGTGGTATAGTACATACATTTGAAAGAAAAAAAAAACAAAGGATAAATGTGAATTTTGACTGTATTATTGGTTGATGCCATTAGAAAAAGAAATAAAATAAAAATCTATTTTTCTGGGACTCACCCAAAGCTTAACACCCCTGCAGGCTGTTGAATCTCTTAGCAGTATCTCAAGAGTTAAAGCCAGGGAAAAAAAAAAAAGCTGGATAAATATGAACTATTACACTCCTAAAATATTGATACCACTTACAAGGGTTTCTAACAAAACTCAAAGCCATGGAAATCAGCTTGTTGAGGTTTGCCAAGGCCTTCAGGCCTGTCAGGAGAGTAAAGACTGATGACATTATGCAAAACAACCAATACTGGTTTTGAAAGGAATGCAAAGTAAGACTTAAATAGCTTAACATTTACTGATCAAGGTTGGGCGACGACTGTATTATCAATACACCAGGAAAAGGTGTATCATTCCGTGATACAATTTTGGTTGTTCAGAGGTGATTTTGGAAGGTAAGTCATCTGGTTACCAAGCTGTTCCTCTAAAAGAGATCGCTATCACTCCTCCTGTACTCATTTCATGTCTACAGTCTTGAGCCGAAAGGCCAACATGTACCCAGTTTGTTTGCTGCTCTCCTATTCTTTCAGTCACTGACCAAAACATGGAATGCATGTTGTTTGCGGTTCATCTGCAATTCAAACCTTTCCTCATAATAAGAAAATGGATGATGGATTTCAATTTTGCCTTTGCTACCATATTCAAAATCAGCAAAACATCTTTATAAAGAGATTTCTCCAGTCTTTTCTTCCTGGCCAAATGTCAGCATCCTGTTTCATCGGCAGTGTCTTATGGGAGAACAACATGAAATACAACACCTGTGCACATTGAAGAGCTTCTTCTTCTCCAAGGACAAACGGCTCTGACAGTATCTAAATCTTCATTACAACACAACAGCTGCATATTCAGGAGGATGCAGGTGTTTGTTTTGCATAGTATAAGAACCTCATTCAATTGAAAGAGAGAATCCAGAAGTTAAGAGTTACAAAATATTGATTTTAAACAATACAACTTTGACTTTTCATTTCAGTTCTCCAAGCCCATGTTTCATTATGTTTGATGAGGGCTTCTCAGTATTGCCTCGTTTCACAATCTTCCTTTGAGATGTCTGTTTGGATTTGCTTCCCTAACTTTTCTCTCACTGATTGTAGTCACATATGCGGGTTTCTCATGGCCTTGAAATGATTGAGCGAGATATAGAAAGCAAAGGCTTGGTAACGTATGTTGATCAGGGAATCATAAATGTATGCAGTTAAATGTTTTATAAGATGTTGCTGCGTTGTAGTTCCTGTTTGCTCTCTTTTTTTGTACTGCTGCATTTCCAACTTTACTGTTTTTTATATCGATGACTAAATTATGTCCTTTTCATTTACAATTTAAAGTCATGAAATGGAACATTAATTAAGATTTTTGTGTGAATTTGCGTAACAAGCATTACGTTACTTTACAACCACTATACCCCATCTCCTAACTTCCTGCGAGACAGTTTCCACTGAGTAATAACTTGTCAGTGTTACTACGTGTGCGTGTGTATTCTGTCACTCAACATGAAATATTTCTCTCATCCTTATTTACTGTTTTCCTCCATAAATCAGCTTTTTTCAGAGTTGGACCAATAGATCTGCTTGTGATTTTAGTTCGGTTTTATTATACTTCCTATTATCCAGCTTTCTCCTTTCCATCTCCATTATACCCCTCATCCTTTCATTAAAAATTTGTAATATTAGCGTGCATGTTTTACTGCTCAAAGAAATCAATTTGTGATATTTTATTTGCTCTATGAAGTAGCTGCTGAAAAAACATCTATTTGGATCAGGTGTTCAATAGTGCGCATTGGTTTCAGACAACAGTACTGACAAAGATAACATTGTATATTGCTCAGAAAGAAGCAAAACAATGTTTCCCAGAGCACAAACAGGAGAAAATATCAAAGAATATCACCATCCTCCACTGGTGAACTTTGTCTCCGTATCTGAACTCTCCGAGGTCGTCTCCACGGCAATGGCTGTGCCTTCATCATCCCCATCAGGCGGAAGAGACAATGAGCGGGACTGTATGGAGACTTAAGTCCCTGGGCTCACACATCAAGACACATGATACACACACCTCCCTCAACTCAACGCCTTCGTGGCCCCCCCACCCCCTCTCCCTCCCATTGCAGAGCAGCATACCACAGGCCTGTGCCAGCGCCAGTTGGGCAGCATGCACTGCCTCCAGTGTCTGTGCTGTGACACCCTGCCATCCCCACCCCAATACCCTCCCCCCATCCACACGTGCATTGTCTTGAGTATTGTTGTAATGTCTTGTAATCATGTTGCTTATGAGCTGAGGTGTTTTTTTTTTTCCCAATCCCACACTGAGTACCCCTACAGGAGCCTAGTTTGGAAGTGGCTTTTTTTTCCTTGTCCTTCCTTCCCCCTCGCCCTTCTTTCCTCTCTTTCTCACACAACATGGCGCCTTCAATGGCCAACGTGTTTGGTAGTTCCACAGCTGCATGCCGGCCAAATGCATTGCAGACAGCAAAGAAGAACAGGAATGGTATGGAGAAACTGAACGATGACAAAAAAAAGCTTCTTGATTCTTGATCCTTGAAGGATAAGTGCTAATATATGCAACAACACAGGAAGAAAAACAGCCCGTTACTTCATCTCAAGTCAAATTGTATAAACTTTATAAATTTGCATGAGCATGTAATCAGCTCAGCTGTTGTCTCATTTTAGTAATATATATTACAAACACTGAGCATGCAGTCTGGCATTTACATGACATTTGAAACATTTGTGCAATGCCTTTTTTTTTTTTCATTGTATTTGTTTCTTTCTATGATATTATGTGTTGTTTAACTGTCTGACCCTGGGAGACAAAAAAAAACAACCAAACAAACAAAAAAAATGGACTTCATAATAAGGAAACGATCCAGGGGTATACATTGGAGATAATGCAGATGGATTATGAATATGTTTATAATTTCAAAAACATTTGAGATCTCTGCAATTTGCAGGTGGTAGAGATGCAGTCACAGTTTCCGGCAAAGACAGAGATAAAGACAAACCACAAAGGTGATTAAAAGAATAGCTATGAATAAATTAACAGTATTGAGAAAAACATGCAGTGAATGCCTTCTGATGTTAGTAGGAAATTGAGTCAAATGTGTTAAAATATCGGTTGAATCAATTAATTGGAAAGTGGGAACTAGTGTTTCTGCCGTGCATCAACAAATCACAATTAATTCCTGGGCCTCAGATTCACAGTTCGAAGGATGATTCAAAAGCTCATGCAAATATAACTGTGGACACCTTTGTGGTGTCACCGAATTTGTTTGAAAGAGAAGAAAGCCCCGGAATCAAAATGAAATGGTATGAAAGTTTTTAAACAACGGTCTCTAAATTAGATACAGAATCAGACGGTTCCTTCATGAACTGTTGGCTAATGTGAGGAGTATGGCTCAAGGATTATCTTATAATGTGACAAGCATCAGATGAAAAAGAGATCGAATCTCGGCACCCTTTAATGGCAAGGGTATGGATTTAAGGGTGGGGTTTGAAATGATATAAGACTCCATTGCTGGTGTCGAAGAAGGGTGAAGCAGAACGTTTCTGGTCCGAAATGAGCCAAATTGAACCTTTGTGCAAAGAGCAGTTAGGACAAGTTTACCAAGTTTGCAATTTATGCACAACTTTTTTTCTTTTGCTTTTTTTGCTGCTATCATCCATTGTTACACTGCTATCAGCTACTTTTATCAGCTTTTATTCTACTATGTACATGCTTTATCTATTTATAATTCTTGTCGAGCAGAGTCCCTACAAAATGTTGTTATGCTTGCATAATGATGATAAAAACTCTTGTGTCTTGAATCTAAACAGCCATGGTGAGATTAGTATGGATTAAGCTACTTTTGAGTAACCACAATACTAAATTATTGTTTCAATAATAAATAAATTCAATAATAATCATACTACTAATAATAATAAAATGGTGCTGAATGATTGAATCCTATTCATGTCCTCTAAATGTGCTGTAGAATAGAAATAGAATAGATACATCAATTAGGAACGGTATGCATGTGCTGTATATTTCAGTTTAATTTTATTTTGAGAGGTAACTAAGTTGTAAACCTGAAGAGTGTTTCGCCATAAATAAATCAACATTTTGCTGGAATGCGCTACCTCTGACATCGATCAAGTCTGATTATTGTTAAAATCAGTTGTATACTGGGGCACAACTCACATGAAATATTAATTTACTGATGCAACGTATAATTTAATTGTTGCACAACGCAGTGTTTTTACAACTGCACTTGAACATAACAACAATGCAATCGAATATAGTGCATATAAATGCTTTCAAGTACATGAAGATATATAACACCTCTGACGCTGAAGTCCATTTGGAACATAACTTCAGGAAATGGTTGCTATGTATGTTGGTATTTGGAGGTGTTTAACCTGTTGCCATAAACAATATAAAATTGTGTGATTGATTTTTAACAAATGATTTAACTTCTGGTAAATAAAAAACACTGCATGGCCTCAAGCAAAAGCCTGGCCAACACACAACACACACACACAAACATTTTTATTCTCTGTTAGCATTCGGTGTCCAATATATATTTCGAAACAATTCTTGTTCTCAATTTGCTTGTTACTTAATCCATTCATGCTACTTTGACAATAATTATGAGTTTTAGATTAAGTAAACAAGACACAATATATTTTCTTCCGTTAAATGCTGTTCCAAAAAGACAATCAAACAGTATATAAGAGATCCCCTATTCAGTTAAAAACCCACCCTATTTCCAGAATAAATAAATAAATAAAAAAAAACATATGCACATGAAACTTACAGAGTATTTTTTGGTTTACCATATATGTGTCTAGATTGGACAAATCAGGGATGGATGCAAATAAAACTCCATGCAAATACATTGAAAAAAATGCATGTGTGATATATTTGGACTATATATGCCATAAATCATTTTGCAAAAGCCTGTCAAAGATATGTATAGTTTGAATTAACCAATGGTTTTAGGATTTAGATACAGACTTGAATTAAAAAAAAAAAATCTCAGTTGTTGCTTTCTTTTGTTTATTTACAAAATTAAGGAATTCATATTAATCTCTGTATTTTGCAAACACAGCTGTCTTACATTTTACATATGGATTCATAAATCATTCTCATAGGCTTGTCTGTTCTGGAGAAAAAAAGAGAGACAGAGGAGAAAAACTCAAACCATATTACATCCATCATTTGCCTACTCTGGTGCTGAATTAGGGATGGGAAAAGGAAAAAAAAAGGACATCCCTCTTTTGAATTCTGAATAATCACCAGTCATCTGACAAACTGGGAAGCTGCCAAAAAATAAGTGAGGCGCATAAATCACAATTAAATGTCTTTCACTGAAATTTTTAGGAACTGTCTACAGGCAGCACCATGCCTTGAGTTCATATTAATACTCCCGCGTGTTTTGAGCGTGACTTGTAATGGAATTTCGGAAAAAATAAAAAAACGATAACAAACAAAAAAAACTAATGAATATATAAACAAACCATTGTGTGGCTTGGCAATCGGTCCAGCAGCATTTCCGGTTTCCCATCTGTTGGGGACATTAACAAATAAACTGAAAGTTAAAAGAGATACAACATGGAAACAAAAGACAAGAAAAATATTGACATTGATGCAATTAATATGAATATTTAATTAGAAAGTAGGGTTATAAAGATACTTGGATGCTTTGGGTTTTACCAGCCGTTTGTTATTTCAATTTCCAAACTTTATAAATCACAGAGGGAGCAATTCTTCTCTGTGTTTGAACCCATCTCCAGGTAAAGATACATGCACACCCCAACTAGTATTCATATACAAACTGGGGCGGTTCAAAAGCCTTTCAGCTGTCGTTGTCCAATGAAAGATCTCTTCATTGTTTCCTTGTCAGGTTAGGGGACTGAACTTTTAATAGTTCCACAGCTCCCATTATGATTATTTCCAGAGGGCCAAATCATCGACTAGCAGGCCACAACATATTATTGTAAAACCACTGCATTCATGACAACGTCCTGTGGTTCAGTGCTTGCCAAAATAAAAGCTGATGCCCTCGCATATTCTTATCATTATTCATATTATATATACATGTTTTTATATTATTGTTAACAATACAAATATAATTATGATTGTATAATGCCTATCTGCCAGGGGAATTGAACCAGCAACTTTTTGGTAACACAGCTGATTCTCTGGCCAACACACAGCCCACCAAACACACTGGGGATGAACAGAAATGTCAAATGTGAGCCTTGCTTTATCGCTCAAGACCACTGCTCACCTCAGATAGCACATGTAGCTGAATAAATCTCTGATGACACAATCTAGAGTCTTGAGAAAAACCCTCCCAGAAGAGTGCAGGCTGCAGCACATTAACGTCCCTGGCTGAGATACTGATCTGGCACACATGCATTTATCTTTAAAAAATCCATCCTTTTTGTCAGCATAGATTTAGACCACATGTTCAAAACATGAAATATTAATTCCTGCTTATTTAAAAAAACCTACACACATCTTTGTCAACCTACATTACTGATACAAAATAGATTAGATGTGTTTGCAGCAAATGTTTGAGCCGTCATAGCTACTACCTCAACTATCTACTGCAACAAACACTGATTTGTTATATTATCATTCTTTAAATGCCTGGGGAATTAAAACAATGCATATTTAAGAGGTGCTGTATTTACATAGAAGGTCAACGGGAAGACACTGGCAGATACGAAGGGATGTTAATGCAAATTGAGACAAATGTTTCTTGTTGACTGACATATTTTCCCACACCCTGAGGTGTCAAGGCTGGCTCTTACGAAAGAACAGAGGCAAGCAGAGAAAAGGAAGTACCATAGAAAAGTTTTGTCGTCAGATTTCGGAGTCAGAATCTGGATTTTCATCTAAAAAAGCGACACTCGATATCTTACCGTACAAATGATCACAATTTCGTTTCTGCTGTATCACACCATGTAAAGATGACCTTCAGCACTGTCAACAACTGGTCTGGCTAAATCTAGACATACTGCGCTACAACCTCTAATTTTTCACTGTGTGTATATGTGTGTCTTAATGAATGTGTGTGTTCACATAAGCCTCTGATGAAAGACCTTTGTTTGAGTTAAGCACCAAAGGAAATTGAACAGACATTAGCACTGTATAATTATTAAAGTAAATAACCGTTTCATTTATTAATAATAGTGTACTTTAGCAGCACTTTTCATCTACGTACTTGATGCTAACTATATTTGTTTGTGTCTTGGAGGCATAAATGTGGGCGTCCTAGCACAGATTACGGCCGTGACATAGTATTCCATGCAGGGAGGATCCCAGTGACAAGTGTTTTAGGCTTCATCAATTTCTTACTTCCTCTTGATTTTTAGCTAAGATACAACTCTCTGTCGCAGGGCCGTTCACACTTTACTCGTTGTGACAGACTCACACTGACACAAACATAAGTGCACACACATCTAGACACACGCTGTGCAGAGACATGCACTCGTGAGTGCGGAGTGTTCGTTGGTAATCTTGAAAACAGAAGGTGCAGCTTCTTCTCCTCATTGATTTGTTTTATACTTTGATTTAAGCATGTTCATTGGAACTGGGGTGATTTATTTTCCATAAAATAACTACAGAATTGATGCACAACATCAAAGATCGGTGCAAAAATAATGAGTACAAGTCCAAAAGGCAGAACAAAGAAAAAAAAAAAGACACTCATCGCGAGACACATTTAACTCGATTAGTAATGCCACAGGGCAGTTCTGTCTGTCTGTTCCCCCACAAGGGGTAAAGGAGCAGAGGAGACAAGGATAAGAAGTGTTGTGCAAACAATCTTCTGGTATTCCATCTATATATTACAGTACAGTAATGGGTTGATTTAACTCATATATCATTTGTTTTTTTCAGTTTCTATTTGCATCTGGCCTTGAGGGAAACAAGGACATGAATTAAAACTAAGAATGCATGGCATTTAACGGTAAGCAAAACTGGATCTACACCCAAATAAACACATAAAGCACTCACGGGAAATCTATTGATTCTAATTGAGGGGAGAAAAATAAATCCATAAATATTTATAAATAAAGAGTGAAATACACTGAAATAAAATAATGGTCATTATATAACATTGATCAATTTATCAATCGATAGACAGATAGATGGAAGTTGGATGGATGGAGATAGTTTGTAATAAAACACTGTGCATTCTAACAATTTTATATGTGGAGCAAGACAAAAGGCTAAAGATTAAAGGTAAATTAAACTGAAGCTTAATGTTAAAAAGAGTCATTACCTTCATTGGCATTTAACTGTAACTCTGGTATTTATTTAAATGGGTATAATTAATAAGGCCACTTCAAGCATTAGCTATTCATATTGAAGAACTGCAAAAGTCTGATCTAATTAACCACTTTTCTGCTTTCATTTGTGTAATTTTCTTTGTGTCTACTGATTCCACTTCCTCCCGGGTCTCACAACAAGCTGTAGGTATGAGGGAGTGGCAGCGCCTTTGCCACAAATGTCCAGTTTGTGTCGTCGATCTGCTTGGTATTAGTTATCACATGTAGATACTATGACCTGTAACACCTGGGCCAATCAATGTAACAATTTCACACCAAACTACAAAAATGAACCTCCAAAAAAAAAAAGGAAAATCATTGATTGAGGTGCTAAAACCATGAAGGAAATGTTAAAATGATTATTCTATAAGCTGCAAAATCCTGTAAAGTGAAGGTCCTGACAACACACACTGATATTGTAAAAGCATCTTTTGGATGGTCAGCAAGACATCCATTTAATTGCTCTGTGATCCACTTGCTTACTGATGAAACTAAACCATGAAAATATTTAAAGGGAATTGGGTCTTATATGGATAGTTTGCCATTAATGTAAGTTTTCACAACTTCTCACCAATGCATAATTGCTTGGGAAATTAACTACTGAAACAAAAAGCTCCGACAAAGCAATAAAGTAGTGTCTAAGTATAGCCAAGCGATGAGACTAATTATCCTAAACTCTTTATTTTCTGTCCAAACCAGCATTGGAATCCCCCCCCCCCCCCCCCCCCCCCCCAAAAAAAAAAAACTCCCCCCCCCAAAAAAAAATTTTTGTTTTTGGGAAATAAAAAAAAAACAAA